>SNQJ01S0015401.1:5655-29136 GCA_010110895.2 Picea sitchensis | reverse complement strand
AGGACTAGTCAAAAACCCTATCTTCCACAGAGTGTATCTCCAACATTTTAGCGAATAAAGCACTGAAATTTTTACCACAGGTACCTAGATATGTCTTCTCAATAGCCTCTTAATTTCACCATCTGAATCGTTCTAGAAACAAATTTATAGCGAAAATGGTAAGATGACCTGTAAATAACATACCTTAGAACACATCACCAAAAAACTTCATCCTCCCTTGAAATTCGACCTTCTTTACTTCAGATTTCCTCAGAAATTCGACTCATATCTCATTTTTCATTAATAAACTTGTTTGTATTGAAAAATGAATGTATAATTAGATGTATTTATACCATTTATTTCACTTCATTTTAACATTAGGATCGACATGTAGTTTATGCTTCAATTCACATTGTCATCTTCAAAAATTCATTTCTCCTCAATCGTGAGGATCCACGTGACGTGCCACATACCACCGGAAGTGGCATGAATTATACTATCCATCCATGGGTTTTGTATCTGCATGTGTAATTTCCTTCATGTTTATCTACTTCGATCAATTGTGGGGTCCAAAATCCAATGGCTCGGGTTGACATCAATGACAACAACCAATCTTCCAACAATCTCCCCCTTTGTCATTGATGGCAACACTCATGCTCCCCCTATCATCCTGATCCCAATTTCTTTCCCCCTTTGACATCAATGGAAAAGGGTGGGGTTGCTCCCTCTGAGTTCAATGGAATAAAGTGACCTTCTTCTTTGGGTTTGCTCCCCCTGAACATGTGGCACTCAATAATACTTCATCCTTATTTTTGGTCTTTGGGACTTTTTCTTCCTTGGAATCCTTTTGTGTGGCTTGTGTCTTCTCTCTCTTCTTCATGTCTAGGATGTATATGTTGTCCGGTCTTCTTGTTGCAGTTGCAACCAATCTTCTTGAGTTATTTTCTATGATTCTTAAATGTAAGAGTGTATCCTTGATCACATATTTTGCTGACACTGAGGAGATTATGTTTCAGATCTTCAAACAATTGGACTTTTCCTTCTTTTACATTTTCACTTACAAGATTTACAGTTCCTTTTCCAAGTATTTTGGTAGATGAGTCATCTCCAAATGCAACATTTCCACCCTTTTTCTTCAAGATGACAAATTTGCTTTGATCTCCAGTCATATGAGATGAGCACCCACTATCTATGAACCATTCATCTTCTTCTTTGCATTCTTTAGTGACCAATGTTATTCGGAAGTTTTCATTGTGTGGAATTTATTTCCTTTTCCATGTTGTAGTTGGTATAGGGACATTTGGCATAGGATTATATTCCTTCATTTCTCTGCAATCTTGTGCTTTGTGACCAAGATTATTGCACTTGTAGCATACAATATTTTGATCCATTAACGGATCAAATGGATTATAATTTATGTTGACAGGTCTACGAACATTTACATATCTACTATTTGCACCATTCATGTATCTTGCGTAGTTATTCATTTCATTGATTTTACAATTGATTGCCTTGTGTCCAAAATTTCCACAAGTATAACAGTGTCCAAGAAAGTAATTTTGATACCAGGGAGTAAGTGATCTTCTTTGTGGTGTGGTCCATCTAGGTTCATGATCTATTCTTAGGTAGTTTTTTTCATAATGATTGCTTTCATACCTGATGGGAGAGGATCTTCTTGATGTCTCATTCCTTCTAAATTCTAGTCTTTTATCTTGTTGTTCAACTTGCTCTAGAGTGTTGGTTTCATCATTTCCATCTTCCTTCTCTTGTTTTGTTGTCTTCAAACTGTCATTGTATCCTATTCCTTTCTTTTCATTTGGATATATTTGAATACTAAGGATCTCATCTAATTTTTCAGTACTTTTTTCGAACTTCTTTAACTTTTCTATTGTCAATAGTAGCTCCCCTTTTGTGTGATCCAATTCTTCTTTCAATTTCTCATAATCTTCTAATTGTTCCTTCAAGCTATCAATGGTCTTTTCAAGCTTGTAATTCTCTTCTTCACAACTACTCAATTCACTTTTTAGTATTATGTTTGTGTTTCTAAGCTTGTTATTTTTAGTTTTAACATGCTTCAACTTTTCAAGATTCTCATCTTCTTGTTCACTCTCTACATTGTCTTTGTATCCCCAAAAGGAATAAAGGTTGGTTTCTTCATCTGAATCTTCTTCAGAAATGATTTATTCTTCTTTATAACTCTTGTGATCATCATCTTGGGTTTCTTGGGTTATGAAGAGGACTTCTCCTCCATCGTTATCTTCTTCATCACTCTCATTTGAGGAGATGTCATCATCCTTGGAGTAGAAGTTATTTTTATTGTTGAGATTTATCTTTTTATAGTAGCATTTTTTAGCAATATGTCATATTATACCACACTTAAATCATTTGAGAGGAGAGTTACCTTTGTATATGTCAGTTCCCTTCTGGAGCCTTTTTACGAAATTTGTTATTCCTTCATCAAGGTCATTATCATTGTATTTTGTCTTATTTATGGATTTAAAGGCTGCTTCATTGTTTGGCTGGTCACTTTTTGTACCTGCTCTCATTTCATATGCTATAAGAGACCCATGCAATTCATCCATTGTCATTTTGGTCAAGTCCCTATTTTCTTCAATGGCGGAGACCTTAGCATCATACTTCAAGAGAAGTGATCTCAACAATTTCTGTACAACCAAGGATTCATTGAGCTCTTCACCTAATCCTCTAATAGCATTAACAACTTCATCAACTCTAAGAAAATATGTTGCAATATCTTCTTTTTCATCCATCTTAAAATTTTCAAATTATGCTCTATGTCGTTGAAACTTGACCTGCTTAACTTTTGTATCACCTTCATAGATACTCTTGAGTTTTTCCCATACCTCTTTAGCAGTGTTGCAGCCCATCACTTTGCTAGCAATGGTTGGTGCCAATTCTCCTAGAAAAATATGTCTCGCTTTTGAATTACAACTCATAAGCTTATTCTCATTTGGATCGGTTGGAGCATTCTTTGGGATTACATAGCCATTTACAACTGAGTACCAAATGTCTACTCCCAAAGTTGTTAGATAAGTTTTCACTCTATCACTCCAGTATGCATAATTGCTTCCATAAAATCGTTGAATCCCATTTGGAATGTGCTCATGGTCATCCATCTCTGCTCTGGATTTTCTTTCCAGTGGTTAAATTGTTCTGAAGGAAACCTGCTTTGATACGAATTGTTGGAAATACTGAGAGTGGGGTGAATCAATATTTAGAGAAATTAGTATTTTTGAACTTGTACTTCAATCAGATCATGTATTCAATTTATATCCAATTAGAAATGAATACCATCCAATGAAAAATGAACAATAGTTTAAGAGATACACCATGCACAGTATATAAGAAGTAATCATGTATTATTGTTCAAAGGAAGTAATGACTTCCAAAGGTAGCTATAGCTTCCAAATATAAAGGGAGGGATAAACCTCCAAAAGGAAGATACAATCCTCCAATATCAAGAGAAGGTTGACCTCTCCATCTTTGCCCCTTCCTTCCACCCAATAATATATGAGAGATAATAAAACTTTACATTAAATTATCACCATCAACCAACCATCACATAGAACCTGATAATGCTTCCTAAGACTTCTTCAACTTCTGCAATTCTTCACTTATTGGAATACTTTGATCATGACTCAATGTATTCTATGAAACTCCTCCAAGTTTCACTCCTTGAATCCTCCCAGAAAAGGAGTTATAGAGAAAATGGTAGACCTTATTCAATTCTAGTTTATTCAGGAGAGAGAACTTGTACAAAATACCCCGCGCTCAATATTTAATATCATATTCTGAAATTCGTCCACAGGAAACTACAACCCGTACTCTTTCCAATGCAATTTTTCTCACTTCATTTGGATTCTCTATGAATAGGTTATGATTGTTTTACCCGGAACACATGTTTATGACTAGCTTCGGGACTAGTCAAAAACCCTATCTTCCAAAGAGTGTATCTCCAAAATTATAGCGAATAAAGAGATGAAATTTGTACCACAGGTACCTAGATATGTCTTCTCAATAGCCCCCCAAAGTTTACCATATGAATAGTTATAGAAACAAAGTTATAGCGAAAATGGTAAGATGAGTTGTAAATAACATACCTTAGAACACATCACTAAAAGACTTCATCCTCCCTTGAAATTCGGCCTTCTTTACTTCAGATTTCCTCATAAATTCGACTTATATCTCCTTGTTCATTAATAAAGTTGTGTGTTTTGAAAAATGAATGTATAATGAGATGTATTTATACCCTTTATTTCACTTCCTTTTAACATTAGGGTCGACATGTAGTTTTTGCTTCAATTCACATTGTTATCTTCAAAAATTCATTTCTCCTCAATCATGAGGATCCACGTGACGTGCCACATACCATCGGAAGTGGCATGACTTATACTATACATCCATGGGTGTTGTATCTGCATGTGTAATTTCCTTCATGTCTATCTACTTCGATCAACTGTGGGGTCCAAAAGCCAATGGCTAGGGTTGACATCAATGACAACAACCAATCTTCCAACAGTATTTTGTAAAGAAATCTTGGAGATTGTCGAAGATTTTTGGATCCAATGTGAGAAATTCCACCTTGAGCATGTGTCCCCTCATCTCATACTTTTTTCCAAATATCCCTTCCAATGTGTTCCATGCTTCATTGGGGGTTTTACAGTAAGATATGTGAAAAAGGAGATCGTGAGAGATGGGACTGCAAATTGTTCTGAATGCTTCATCCATTCGATTTAGATACTTGGATTTTTCTATGGATAATTTTGGTTTTGTCTCTGTATTCAAGGTTAACCTGTACAATCCTTTGGTTTGGAGATGCATTATTATTCTCTCCTTCCATGCAAAGTAATTGTAAGGTGTAAGAATGAATTCTTTTGGGAATTCCATTTTTCCGTTGTCTTCAATCTTTGGTACCTGCAAAAATAATTTGGTGTAGCTTTTTCTTAACAATCTGTCGGCTTTGATACCATGTAAATGTGTTGAACCTACACATAATAGATATATCTAGAAAATACCACACACATTTGCAGAGAGAAATTGAGAAAGAAGAAGAAAGAGAGAAAGAATGGAAGAATTCTCATTAATTGTAATGAATAATGAATCATTTACACATGATATACTATGTATAACTCAACCAATGCGCACTGGAGGTGAAGCCAATGCACCATAGTGTTGGTCTATATTGATCTGGACACACACCAGCAGTTACGGGAGTGAACTGCCACCTAGTCTAGTCTCTCATACAGTTACTGGACTGAACTGCCACCTAGCTGAGTTAACTAGTCTACCAGTCTTCAATTAACTGGCTAAAATAGACTGAAGTGAGGAGGAGATCAGGGAATCATGGGTAATGTGCTAGTCAGGTGATGATACCAAGGCTAATTCACATTAGCTGGTGATGATCCTAATGTTGCATGGTGACAAAACCAATGCAACATCTAGACTCCACTCAACTAGTCAAATTGAAGTGAAAATTGAAGAGAATATTCTCCCTAGAGGAATATTCTTCCTAAAATATAGGAGATTGGATAATGACTAATAAACAAGAAAAAAACCTTAGGAAAAATAAATCCTAGGTGTGTGTGAAGTAACTCCAACAAACCCCACTTAGGGGCCACCACTCTCCCTTAATCCAACAAACTTAGGGACACAAGTGAAATCATAACCAGAAATGGCTATTGATGACAAGCAACCAAAAACTAAAACATATAAGCACATATACAAAGCAAGGGACACTGGGAGTATAAGATCATGAAACCCATGAAGGGTAAATTTTATTAATTAACCATTCCCCATGCGTTTTTCTAATGTACAAATGGTCCCTTTATATAACTATAGGTGACCATAACAACTATGTAAAAAATAGATATTATGTTCAAACCAAATGAATAACTATCTCCATAACTCTCTCCACAATATTTCCATGAATCTCTCAATAGATCTCCATCTCTAACTTCTCTCATTTCTCCTCATCTATCACTCTCACGTAGAATTATAGAATTAGTCTACATCATTACAATTCCATCATATCATTTAGACATTATTCATGATCACACGTAGGAATTATTCTGTCATACTCCCCCTTAATGAATACTTGTGATTCATTTATTTTTGTTTTTCACTTGGTCCTTTGAATTGGTCTCATATTCATATTTAATTTTTTTTGTATTCCGTCTTCATCCTCATTAATCTTCTTGTACCTACAAACATTAACATTGTTGAATTCCATATAAAAAGGTTACCATCCATCAGAGTACATGGGTTGTCAACCACGGTATCTGTCATTTCTATAGGAAACATTTTCTTGCACATGGTTCATCAACCATTCTTCCATCACATGTATTCATACATGTACCTTTTACTCCCCTTGCATCATCATTAGTCATCATCCTAGGTTTTTTGTGTCTTGCCCATAACTATATTCTCAATGCACCTGCATCAGACTACCAAGGAACAAAAGACTTATTCATGGGCTCTTGTCCATGAGTTCAACAATGATGCTACCAAGATTTGTATATTGGCTCCTCTAACCTCACTCTTCCTTTCGATCTATCTACCATCTCGCAAGATTTTATTTCATAGTTTGCTTTTCTTAAACCACACAAGTCCCTTTTTCATGAATTGCAATCTCCTTGGATGATTTAGATCGATAAACTATGAAAATCCCTTTTCCATGACTTGCAACCTCTATGATTGCCTCAGATTGATGTTTCTAGTAGTTGTGGACTGCCTTAAATTGGTGGTTCTTCCCATGGTCGAGCTTCTCTTCCTAACTCACCACTTCTTCGTTTCCTTCAGCAAATTCTCTCTCATGACAAGTGGTTTTTTCTTACCAAAAACCTTACACTACAAAGTGGTTTTTAGAGAACCACAAACCTTTCAACATACAAATTATGGGGTATTATTTCCACATCATGCATACATCATGTACATACAATTTCATTTCAGGATAATCTAGCCTTTATACAAACATATGAATAAGACCATTTTCTTTCCATAAAAAACACTATCAAGGAGGACCAGAAAAATTCTTAAGGATGTTATTCTTCATGGATTCACTGCATCTGCACCAACACATGGTACTATTTATTCTTACCTTGCTTTAATTCCTTTTTCTTGCTTATGTTGTGTTTCTTCATCTCCCTTTTTTTATTATTTTCCTTCCACTGCTTCATTATTTATTCTTTCACTTTTCTCTTTTTATGCACTTTTTTTCTGCTGCCTCATTCTTCATTTTCTTGTGCCATTCTCCTCGTTGCTTCATCTTTCACCACCCTTTCTTCTTTTCTCTTCAATTACCCTCGAAATGGACTATAATTATTGAATTTTTATCATTTTTAAGGCATTGGATAATAATAAGAACATTCACCACCCAATCATAAGTATTGATGTTCGAAAGCTACCTTCAAGTCAAAATGCTTAAATGACAAGGGCTTACAAGAAAAACGCAATTTCTCACTCTCGGTGAATTCCAATAGACATGCATAGAAGCCCTGCTAGCCTAATCACTTAGATGGGATCACCATAACAATGCTAGACCTCAATAGAATGGCTATTTGTAGAAATTAGTCAAGGAGTCTATTATCATAAGGCCTCTTTGCCAGTATGTTTGTTGGAACAAAGGACCTAAATCCTCACAAGCCTACTCACCAGAGAAAAGGATTACCATGAAATTGCACTCATAGTAGCTCCTACTTCAATCTATGATTGTTATTCCCGCACGAAGACTAGATAAGTATCTAACAGGAAACTAATGGCCTATGATAAACCCCTATTACAACATGGATCTCATTTTCATAAGCATGGCATAAATATTCAACTTCTAGCAGCGGATTGCTTCTTGTTCTCTCAATGAACATGGGCTCAATGTGAGTGTTGAAAGAGAAATAGCCATACAAATGAACAACCAAAGAACCCTTCAATAGTCTCAAAATGAAATGATATACAAAGAGGGAAGGTTGGTGAGAATTTATGAGCATGAAGGTGAAGTGTCAAATTATGCCTCTTGGATTTATGGGCTCATTTCAGCTTTGGCATCTCAAGAGATAAGTTTAGTGGAAACCTCTTCTCATTTCATAGTACCTCCTCTCATTCCAACCACAATTATTTCATCATACTATTGTATTAGAGTTATTTTTTAACTTATATCATACTTGCATCATGGCATATTTATCAGCTCAAGGAAAATAAAAATACTCCAAAAGAAGCTAATTATATTTAGTAATGGGACCTTAGCCTAAAGCTCCCTCTAAGAAAGTTTACATGGCCAAACAATTTGACTTAATATGCACATCATTTACAATATTAGGTGCATTTCCATAAAGCATGACTTGGGATCTAAGTATAATATTTACATGAATCCATATATAAAATAGAAGTATCAAAATGGATTACACTTAAAATAAGCTCTTTACTAATAGATTCAACAAAATTCTTCGAGAAATATAATGAACCAAGATTCAAAGATCACTAATGGATTCAACAAAATTCTTCACAAAATATAATGGACCAAGATTCAAAGAGACCTTTGAAGAAAGCATGTGTTCCTTTAAATTAATCATTAGCATTAATTCTACTAGCAGGTTGACCTTGCACCAAACTTTTAACTTTACTAGTTGATTGACCTTGCACCAAACTTTTAACTTTACTAGCAGGTTGACCTTGCACCAAACTTTAAGACATCTAACAATGAGCTAAAAGTGTCTAATTATTATGATGTGTTTTGGTGGAAAGAAGATTATATTTATATTAGTTTTTTACATTACCACTATTATTAGATTGTATTGTTCCTTGAAATGTTCCCTTGCAATAAATGATTTCAGGGCATCCACAATCCTCTTTAGGTCCCAAACTGACTCTTGAACCAAAGGGTTTAATCCTTATTTGACCTTAAAAGGCACTTCACAATGTCACATTGACAACACTTATGTTGTCTTTATATTTTAACTCACTTATGTTGTTTTTATATTTAACTTGAACTATTTGCCAAATTTGGAAAAAACAAGTTTGAAGCACTATTTGCCAAATTTGAAAAAAACAAGTTTGGAGCAAAACTATTAAGTTAGAGAGTCACATTGTCACCAACTTTAGAAATGCAAATATTAGAAAACAGGATATATCTGAATCAACTCTAGAACCTAGCATATAGATTCCTTATCCATTGGCTGTCTTGGGCACTTCACAATGTAACCTTCACGATACTTCTCTTACCTTTATATTTTAACTTAAACTATTTGCCAAATTTGAAAAAAAAAAATTACCTTTATATTTTAACTTTACTACTTTATATTTTAACTTAAATATTATTTGCCAACTTTGAAAAAAATAATTTGGAGTCAAACTATTGGGTTATAGAGTCACCTTGTCACCAACTTTAGAAATGCAAATATTCAAAAACAGAATATATCTAAATCGGGTCTATAACCTAGCATACAAATTCCTTATTCATTGGGAGTTTTTCACCATGAGACATAAAACTAATTTAATAGAAGAAGCAGAAGATATTAAAAGAGGACAAATTTCTTCAAACTGCCTGTAAGGATGGCAGGCCCAATCAAATATTTACAATAGATCGATATTCATGAGCTTCAAAGAGAGTCGAAGTCCATTCACTCACAAATATGAGAAGGGAAAAACGTGATGGCCCTTTGAAGAACATTCCAGTGGTCAAAATCATCGGTCAAAATCAATGAGATGAGATGAAATAACCTATAATCTGACAAATATAAATGGGAAAAGGGATACAAGCACAAAATGATTTCATTATTTTGCTTCAAATAACTCAGAATACATCAATATGGAGCAGAGCCACCAAATATCTTCAATATGTCAAGCAAA
Source organism: Picea sitchensis (assembly GCA_010110895.2). Taxonomy (NCBI): domain Eukaryota; kingdom Viridiplantae; phylum Streptophyta; class Pinopsida; order Pinales; family Pinaceae; genus Picea; species Picea sitchensis. Next base: position 19,302 of record SNQJ01S0015401.1, on the reverse strand, counting down.
TTACATTACAAGATTCATGGCAATTAGATTCATAGATTTGAGAAGAATAAGGAGGAGCAAAATAGAAGCGTTACACACCTGAGAACACTAAGAAGGAGCATAATAGAAGCGTTACAAACACCTGAGAACACTAACCCATAGACTTGGCGGTGAATCATCTATTATAGTGCCTTACATGCCAAGTTCTGAACCCAATTTTCTTTATGTTTGTCCTCTCCTTGATATGAAACAATTTTCAGATCCATAACCCTGAGACAACAATTTTGTTTTATGCCTTTGTGAGTACCAATCCTCCTCTGAGTTTCTCACCCATCACTACGTGCCAGATTCCCTAAAATCAAACCGCTCCTTCTCTCACTGTCTAAAATACTGTCTCGCCACGTGAACCAAGCTGAATCAATTTTGGGGCTACTTCTTTTGATCTGCATTGGTGTAGCTTTTGGAGCCGCTGAGTTTCGAATCCATGACCATTCTTTTCCTTTTTTAAGAAAGCATAGTAATTTTTAATAAAGTGTGTTTCAAATAATGTTATGAATGTGCATCCTGTACTTGTTTAAGTGAGGGGATCCACCATTCCACTAAATAAACTTTGGCTTAAGTCTTTTATGCATTTTTCTTTGGATCGGCATAGTTGATTGATTGATTATGCATTTTTCTTTGGATCGGCATAGTTGATTGATTGAAATGATCTCTCAATGGGTTTAAGAGTCCAAGAAAAAATAGAATTAATCTACTCCTTTCAATGTGTGGGATCTCTGCTGTGAATTTAGACTATCTTTGCTGGGGAATTTTGACTAAAACCTTGAATTTGACTAAAACCTACCTAACAATCCTATGCTATCTTGTTGAGAAAACAGGGCTGCCCTAATAAAGCAATTGCTATGGCACCAGTCATAAGGTATTTGAATAAAATTGAGCAAATGGAAGAGGTAAGATGGCCTAAGGTTGCATTTTAGTGACAGATTGTGCAAAAAAGAGTAAGACTGGATGCAGCAAAATAACATACCGGCTTAAAGCAAATGTGGGTAATTTGCTTCATAATGTGTCCTACAAAGAGTAAGATAAAAAAATTTGTTAGGGATAAGTTCCACAAACATACTAGGGAGAAGGAGCTAGGGAGAAAGAAGAAATACTACATTGGAAGAGTTTCAACCCCACTCATAACCATCAATAAAAGGCGTACATAGGGGCCATTATTTCTTGGAGATCTAAAACTTTTATTGCTCAATTAAGGACCAATTCCTTTACCAACTCCCTAGAAACAGGCTACCGAAAAGGCCAAAAAGAAAGGTGGGAAAGAGTATGTATTTTGTGCCTGGCCCTGAAAAGTGGGAAACAGAAAAACATTTCATCTTAGAATGTGAGGCCCTCAAAGACAGGAGGAAAAATTATGCATTCGCAGCTAATCGATAATCTATTCAAATAAGAGTTTGTTGAGAAGTCGGGAGCGATTATTGTAAAACTTAAACTTCACAGAAAAAAGGGCCAATGTAAAGCCATTGAAAGCTAATCTGGTCCCATAGGCTAGCCTTTTAGGCCCGGTGGACGCTTAAAATTCACTTACTTCCCATTTCATTTCTTATTAGTTGTGAATATTATTTTCTTAATTCATCTTTTCAATGTGGGATCTTCTATTATGAATTTTTACTAGTTTACTAGTTTACTAGAAAACTAGTAATCTGGTTATCTTATTAGTTGTGAATAGTGTTTCGTTCGTATATTATTTTCTTAATTCATCTTTTCAATGTGGGATCTTCTATTATGAATTTTTACTAGTTTACTAGAAAACTAGTAATCTGGTTGATCTTATTAGTTGTGAATAGTGTTTCGTTCGTCGAGAGGTCGAAGGCCCAGGGTATCCCTCAATGAAATGTTGTTGCTGGAAATGGGAACCGCGTGGCTCCACCATATTTGCCTCCCAAACATATGTGATTTGCTGGAAATGGGAGCCGCGTGGCTCCACCATATTTGCCTCCAAACATATGTGATGCCCGATGGAACCCTGTGATTTTGGAACCAAGAAGAACTGTCCTATTGTGTAGAGAAGAATTACTGATAAGATTAGATTAGAACGAACTGGGAACTGAGAGCACTGGTTCGCCTTGGGGTTCGAAAATTCAGCCATGGACTACCACCAGTGAAACTTTATATTTCCCCGGATAAAACTTGAACAATTGAGCACATGTAGAGAACTTTCCAACAAACACTCAAGGGAAAGCGGAAAGATAAAAGCTTGATCTGCTTATTCTGCAAGTTGAACTCAGTTTTGACTTGTGAAAATGCAGGAAAATCGTCACCATGCCCAAACTTCAGAGTTCCTCTACCAGCTCTGTATTTCATTCTTGAAACTCAAGATATCAGCACGTGACCCAACAAACTTTTACGAATTTTTCTCGCCTCTGTGCTCTGCATCGGACCGAGAACTAATTCATGCCCTCTCCTTTCCCACATCTACAAACTCCTAAATTAACTTCTTGAATAACAGACCATTTCAAGATAAATCAACTGCTGAGGATTGCATGAGGAGACCAATTACACCAATAAAATAATCTTCTAGGGTTTCTGTCGTAATTGTGCCACAACTTGAGCCTATAAACCATGAATTCAATTCCGCAGAAACATATATACAAGACTCAGATGGCTTACCAACGAGTGGCTACACGAAACACTTTGACTCTATCTCGATACACCTTTTTAAATGTAACTAAGAGTCAAGGATTTACACAACCTTTTTAACATGAAGTGTTTGGCATCATTTGAAACCAAATTCAGATTCTATCAACTCTGTGTTGCTCCACGGCCCCTGTAAATATATGCAAGACCTCCTGGTTCAATGCCATTCTTCCTATATCTTCCATTTTACACCAAGCAGGCCCCACCATCCACGCAAGTAATTAGGATTTAAAATCAACTTTTGGAAGTGGGGTCATTTTTCACTAAAATGTTTGGCTCCAACTAGGGGACATATCTTCAATATGAGGCTCATGAGAATCCCAGTCTAGTTAGAAGAAGTAGATCAGTGCCTTATCGATGGGGCATGGAGTCAACAACATTTTTTTCAACAAAAATCCTCGTCCTTCCTCTCATCTCGTGCCCTTATTACAAAACTCTGAAAAACAAGGAAATATGAGTTGGAACTATGTTAAGAAAGCAAGAAAATCCTACCAACCTAACCTAACCGTCAAAGGCATATTGACTACGTGACATGACAATGCCAATGCAACCAGAGGAGATTATGTTAAGGGTATGGGACTACTCTACACACATTTCTTTGATAGGGAGGAGGAGGAGGAATTTAAAGGTTGCATTGTGGAATGGGGTGGGCACCAACACCTATCATCTATAGGTATTACCCCAAAAGTTCCAAGAAGAATTGAGGCCTTGACTAAAACTGACTCCAAACTCAATGAATTCATGGGAGACGGGTGTGAGAAAGACATATGTAAAAGGCGTAGATATTACACTTTCCCATTGATGACTTTGTTGTTCTTGAATGCAAATGGTTTTCCATTCCTCTTCATGGATGCATCATAGGTATGTTCTTGCGCCAAAGTGGGGGAGGCCTTCACTAGTGCCTCATCCTTGGAATGAAAATCTTCTTGACTCAGTGCCTCATGAAGCCTGTTATCCCCCATTTCTAGGGATAACTAAGGAGATGATGTCTCGAGGCCCTCAGTTTGCAGACATGGAGTACCAAGAGGTAGATGAGTAGGTAGGGGCGCCTATCATACCACACATCACCATTTGATCGATGGTAGCGACATCCACCACACCCAGCTTGGCCCATAGAGGACAACAAGTCTTGCTTCATAAGGTAACAAGTTTGGTATCGTTGTAAGTGTCATTTTAATATTTGGAGCATTTGAACATGTTGCTAAGGATCCTTTCTTGATTTTGAAAACATTTGCTTGGAAATTATGCTTTTGGCCCTCTTTCACCTTGGTGAGTGTCATGATTTCCTAGTAAGTGGCCACCCTTAGGGAAAGGGTTGTACCGGGGGTCTCCATGAAGGGTCATCGTAACATTCCCACTCATACTTGCCACCTTCCATCACTTCTTCCCCTCTGTTTCCCCATCTTTTAGGTTTTCGATCTTATTGACCCAAGAAGGGCATGTACCTCATTTCATGAGAAGAAGGGGTCACTAGGCTCGGAGGTGCCCTAGCAAAAACATCATGCAATAAAATCTCGCCCTGGGATCCCGAGAGCAATGAAACACTTCTCAAAAAAGTAAGGGACCCATAAAATAAATAACTAATTAATTAATAACACTTTCCAAGGTAGAGTGTTTGTGGGCTATGAATTTCCTTTTTAGTGTCCCTTATTGTCTTCAACTTGGAAAGGCATGTGAACCAAGGTGGAGCATATGTGGGCTATGCATTTTCTTTTTAGTGCCCCTTATTGTATTCAACTTGGTGACACGTGCAAAATAAATGGCTAATAAAGGGCTTGGAAAAATATGCTTTAAAAACAAAGAGGAAAAGGATGTGGCTAACCCTCAACAAAGGTGCCCATAAATGAGACAATACGAGCCCTTGTATGTCATGAAACCCCATAACTAGAAGTCTAACTTCATCCACGTCACGTTCACTACATGACTTAGAAAGGTTCCTCCTTGGGAACATCCCCTACTTGAGGAATCAGTTCACCCAATAGGGCATTATGACACCTCTCCCATATCCAAATTTGGCAAATTGTATAAGGTCTTTGAGCATTTGTTTATTTTGAAAAGGGGGGATTTGATGCACATGTTCGGGTGGTTCTTTTATTAGATATGGGTTACTTAGCATGATATTGTGACTTGTGGACCCTTGGAGGATGTACTTATTTTTCTTTGCAGGTCCTTGACAGGTGAAAGTTTGAACATGGAGACACAAGGTTCCTTGGACCTTCATTTGGGCATGAAGCCCACAGGTTGGATGATGCTCCTCCTCTCCTTGGAACAAGTTGGATGAGGAACGTTGCCTTTGGAGGCATTTGATTATCCATTGGAGGTGACTCGCTAACCTTCCCATCCCCAACGTTTGCCTTTGGAGGCCATACTCTTCTCTTTTGGGGCATGACATCATCACTTGAAAGGTTAAGGTTTGAAGGTGCAAGGTGTTTTGATRGTGATGTGGCTTGGATTGATGGAGAGAGAGAGACACTTGGCATGCATATGACACTTATTGGCACGATATATGGCCTTTGGAGGTCCAAAGATTTTCACCCTAGGCCAAAATGTCTCTCCTAGTGGCCYAACGTCACCCTTTAGGGTATGACATCACCCCTAAAAAGGGATTTTCTTTTTGTAAATTTGAATTTTAAAGTTGTAAAGGCAAAAGGAGGAAGTYGGCCTCCCTAATTTGTTGTTGACATTTTGAATTGTGGAAAAATGGGTTTTAGGTAACCTCCTATAAAAAGAGGTCACCCCATTGTTATTTTAGATATAACTCACTTGAGAATTACATATTGTATGGTTGAAATTTTCACCCTACTTCGGCATTTTGCTCTATCTCTCTCTTAAACCTCTCTTGTGAATGCTAGTACTTGTCTTTTGGTGAAGGAAGGTAACGCGTTATCTCTTGGATGTCTTGTTCTTGCTATTGTGGTGGAATATTCTTGGTAAAAGAGGGTTTCTTCATGCCTTTTCTTGGAATTGGTAAGAAATTTCTGCATTAATTGTGTCTTTCTCTTCTTGTTTCAAACTAGATTTGTCTAAACCCTTGGAGGAGTATAAAGGCATACACCCTCCACTAAGATCTATCATTATTGTTTTGAATAAGCTACTTTGCAAAAGTTGCTAGGAGGAGTAAAGAGGCTTACACCCTCCTAGATTTACCTTGCTAGGTTTTGTTTTCTCTAGGGAGTAAAAAGGCTTACACCCCTAGAGAAGTAACAAACCCTAACTCTTACACAAGAGACTCCATAACCCAATTGGCAAGACACTAGTCTTTTGCATTGGAGATATAAAATCATTGCATTGGTATACATGGAAATTGGAGATATTGCAATTGTTCAAGTTGGAATATATTCTTCATACCATAAGCTTGATTGTGCCCTAAGGGCGTTGATTTTTTTGCTGTTACAAATTAATGCTGCAGCCATTAGGGCTGCTGCAAAATCATATTTTCCTCACTCATTGCTCTCTAATCTACTGCTGAAATTCACTTGTAAACCTTGGTTATTGTTCTACTTGTTGTTGACTACTTGTTGGGAGGTTTACTTGTTGATTTTTGTGGTTAGATCTTGCTGCTGTAGCAATTGTTTGCTACATCCACTTGGTTGTCATAATAACTTGTTCATAACACTTAATAAACAGCCATAAATATCATCAAAATCTTGGCTAAATCATTGGAAGTTCAACTAGTCATTACTAGCTTTATTTCCAGCATCTTGTACTTGATTTTTGATGGTTAGATTTGCAGCTATTGTTGTCATTTGTTGCTGATATATATATTTCCATACTGCTGCAATTTGGGACAGCAAGGCTTCTTGCTTGATCCCCATTGATTTAAGGCTTGTATATCTATCATTTCTCAACCCTTATTCCTTCTCCAATCTTGACCTATAGGGTGTTCATTGATCATCATCTCACTTTCCATCTCAATCCCCCTAGGGTCACCGGGATTCCCCCCTTGTGGTGATTTCATCGTCACCGAGGGGAGTGTCTATCTAAGGTGACAGTGGGTAGGTACTCCTGTAGTTGTCACACTTCCGTGGATTGGGTTGGGCTTTTCCCAAGCTAYAGATTGTGCGATAACAAAGCCGATAAATGAGAAGTAGGCTTGGGTCTATGCAAACGCTCTCCATTTCAGAGTTTGCAACAAACTCAGGAAGAAGATAAGTGACAATTTCTACACTGTCCTTGAAACAATCTACCTCATTTGAATGAGAAGATGCATAGCCATCATCATTAGAATCATGTACAAGATTGTCACTGAAAAAATTTTAAAATGCAGATTCTGAAACTTTCTCTGCTTCATTACAGTTAAGATTTGATCCTCTGCAAGCATTTTCATCAGTGAAACTTTTGAAACTTCAAAGTCTCTTCATCATACACTGAATCATGATTGAAAAATATTTCAAAGTGAGGATCCAACATCTTGCTCTTCATCTTTCAAAAGACCTTTCGATTGGTCTTCAACCATGCCATAAGAAGGTATGTCAACCATTAGCTCAATGCTAACAAGATCTAGAAATGTGGATTGTAAATCTTGATGCTCCTTCACAATAAAATTAAGTGTAACTTCCTTACAGTCCCCTTTTGGTTTGAAGAGAGCCCTTTTTTTTCTTTCTTTCACCCAACCATTCAAACAATAGGAAAAATAAAAAGATCCATTGAAAACCACTAGCCTATAATTTACCTTCCCACGTTCAGAACTTTCTTTCTTACATTCATCCTTGAAACATTGAAACTCGACAACCATCTCTTCATTTTCTTTCCCTCAACCATTTGGATAAATATTAAAAGGGAGGAAAGGAACTTTCATGACCTCTACTTTCATGCATTCAATAAATTCTTCCGATGGTTGTTCCATCTGAGGTAGACAAAAAGAAGAGGTCTTGCTCAAGAAAAAATCAGGCTCACGTACTATATCTTCAGCTGCAAAGGAAAGCACTGCATTTTTTTGGGTTCTCCCTGGACATCGAACTTTCCATAATGAAAATCACCCAAATACATAGGTTCCACAGCATTGGCAATAGCTAAATCAACATCAACATCATAAGGAAAATCATCTCCATCTTTAGGAAAGGAAGCAATCTCATAGTCTTCTCCATCATCTTCAAAAATGTCAGCATCTTCATGACCACCATATGTTGTTGCAGCAGTCTAACTTTCCCTAAATTCTTGCATTTCTTCCACAAGGGACAACATCTGACCCTTCATTTTTCATAATCATCTTCCCTAGCTTAAATTCTTCAACTTCTAGGGAAGAACGAAGGGCAGAAACTCAATCTTGTTGCTACACAAAGTCTTCCTGAAGGTGTTGATTATGAGAGAAGGCTGCTGAAATGTTGAGACTTGAAAGTTAAAGGCCTTGATATTCAAGGCCAACAACTTCATCTTCCTCGAGAACAGCATCATCCCAATAAAAACGGAAGGGTTAAAGCAATGTATTGATTCATCATTCCTTGAACTTCTTCCATGAGAAAAAGGATTTGACCCTTCATCTCATTCATCATTAAATCTTGAGAACTTGAAGATGAGATACGAGTAGAGATTTCTTCTTTGTGTTAAATTCTTCTTTACTTCAAGTTCATACACTGCTCTAGGTTTGGACCACTTCCAAAAGGCCGTGATGTTAATTTCCAAATCTATAGCATCATCAATCATTTGGTCGAGGGAAAGAGATCCCCTTCCCTAAGAGAAAGGGAAAAATCAGGTTGATGTGCTGCTACATAAGCTCTGATATAGTCTCGCAATTATTTTTTCTCGAGTTAAACTCTATTATGTAATAGTGGTGGTTTTTCTTCTTTCCCCGTCAATTTATGAAAACCTGATATAACTCCATCCATGATCCTATCAAGTAACCAAGTCTCTAAACCATCTTCTAACATCTCCCTACAAGGAATGACCAAAGTTAGAACATCCTGGTATAAAACATCATCATATTCAATAGGTTAACTATGCAGTCCTTAAGGCTGCATATGTTCTTCTGCAGTGATCCCATTATCCCCATTAAACTTAGGGAGGATCTTGAAATAATTGATAGGCATACAATGGAGAACTGATGGAAGCCTAAGGGATTTGTATCTAGTTTTCACCCAAGGATTAGCCCTTTCATCCATTTGGTGATTTGAGACATCAGCAATGGGTTGATTAGGTATATGGAATTCCCCTTCCACAAGGTTTCCAGTGGTAAATGTCGAGGATAGCCTACCCAACCAGAAAACACGAGAGAAACTAGAGAGTTCTATCAGAGAATAGAAACATGACACTCAACATGTCTTCCTTCGGATGGGGAAGGAAAAGGAAATATTCTTTTAGATGCACATGAATGTCAAAAAAGGGATAAGAAGCAAAATTTAGGTTACCTGGAAAATGCTCTTCTGCAGGCCCCCCTCTAGCTTTCTCAAGCTTTTCTAGATTTGCGCATATTAAATACAAAAGACGATTCTATTTAGATTTGGTCTCTGTCCTTCAAGTCTCCAACATTGAAATTAGTGAAGCCGTCAAGGTGAATATTCTACACCCTCGATTTAAGCACAGCATTTTGTGGATTCCGAGGATGCACTTTTGGTAGTTGTTCATCCTTCTTCACCTAAAATAATGAGCTACTATCTTTGTTGTTTTACCAGGGAGAAGGATCTCAGAATATGGCACCACTTTAGATGTCATTCTGCGAGATGTTCCCTTCATGAGAAACAATGTCAGGGCATCCACAATCCACTTTAGGCCCCAAGATGGCTCTTCAACCAAAAGGGATTAACCCTTATTTGACTTCAAAAGGCCCTGCCCACTATTGCCATAGCGATGCCTCTATTACTTTCACATTTTAACTTGAACTATTTGCCAGATTTTAAGAAAAATAGGGCTAGAGTAAAACCATTGGCTTATAGAGTCACTTTTACCGACTTTAGAAATGCAAATATTGGAAAAGAGAGCAAATTTAAGTCAGATCTATAACCAAATATACATATTCCTTATCCAGTGGATGTCTTTCTCCAACACCATGAGACATAAACACTGATTTAATGGAAGAAGTGGAAGATATTAAAAAAGGAGAAATGATCTTCAAACTATCTGAGATGATAGTAAACCCATTCAGTTAAAGATTTACAATAGACCGGATTTTAACTTTGAGAAACATTCCAGCAGTGTAAACAATTTAGTTAGATGAAATAACCATTCATGAAGTTCAAGGTGACGGTATACTTCATTTTATCGATTCCAGGGTGAACCAATCAAAGTCATAAATACAATAAACAACAATACTCTACAAATTACAATTTTTTTGCATATACAAATATAAATGGGCGAAGGGGCAGAGCCACAAAATGCTTTCATTATTTTGAATGTGGTAACTCAGAATAAAAGGGCATAGCCACTAAATATCTTCAATGTCTGGGAAATTGCAATATTTATGGTAATTACATCGATATATCTGAGAAGAAAAAGAAGATGTAACACAATGGAAGTTGCAAGCCCCTGAGAAGAGTGACTCATAGAACTGGTGAAGAATCCTATGTTACAATGCCCTACATGCCAAGCTCTGGGCTTAATTTTCCTTTTGTCAGTTCTCTGCTTGATCTAGATCAATTTTTGGATCCATAACATCGAAAATGGGAGTCCAGCGAGGAGCCATGTGGCTCCCCCCACTTTGGCCCCACCATATTTGCCTCTCAAACATACTTGTTGCCAAATGAAACCCTATCATGCTGGTGTTGATGAATGCAGCTATGTGAGACATTCTCCAGCTTACAAACCTGTGAGGTGTGGATCATTGCAGCTATGTGAAGCCTTTCTCTCAGCTTACAAACCTGAGAGAAAGCCCCTAAGAAGGGTTCGTGGTTCTTGCCTGGGACAGAGCTAGGAACATAGAGATGGCCTCCTCCATGAAGAGAGTTGAGAAGAACTCCAAATGATTATCCAGTGGAAAAGCGATCTATTGAGTTAGGACGTGCATGTGGCTGAGCACAAGGTGAACGTGTGAAATCCCAAAGTGTTGGGTGCATCGTCATGAGAACAGAAATGAAGATGATGTATTAGCCTCCTCTGAACAGCAGAGTTGACAAGAAGACTCCAGATAATTCCCCTATTGGTGGCAGTGGGAAAGCAGATCTGTAGAGTGGGCGTGCATGTGGACGAGCACAGGTGAACGTGTGAAGACTTGGTTCTTCTGTGTAANTAGCAGCTCATATCTATTGCTTGTACGACCATTTGAGGTTTATGCCAGATCGGCCATCTATTGTATTGATCTTACATTGCTCATAATAAAAAGGTCAGATCTTTGCTTGTGCTTCTACATCTTGAATATATTGTGATCTCCATTTGTTGATGAATATTGTATGCACTTAATAACTCAATAAATTGATAGTAGTTAGTGATTCCAAGAAAGAATTTGGCTTGGGATCATTACACTCTCTCTTGTGAGCTACCCTTGGAGAAGGAGCGCTCTACTTGTCTTGAGTTGTTGCTGCAGTTAGCAGCTGGGGTTTATCTGTTGGTTTTGGAGTAGGCTTGCCAGAATTATTCTAAGTAAAGGTTAGTGTGCTCGGGGGTGGCATATGTGAATCCCTATGGTTGGGTGACAATGACGTGACATTGTCTATGGTTAAACGTGCATACCAAAATTTCAACATGCTTTGTGAAAAGCAATGCTTCTTTGATGTTTATGTGTAGGGTTCGTTTACAATGTTCAATGAATCATATATAATACAATCACTAATTTTGCTCGATAAATGCACAAATAAATTGCTTGCAACAAATAATGATGAATAGCCAATAACAAAACTTCCAAAGAAAATGTTCAAAGCTCTATCAAGATGTTAATGTTGCATCAATTTGTCATTAGCCATGTATGAATGATCAAAGCAACTATCTTTTCAAGGAGACAAAATGCAAATCCCTTTCTTTAGTTTAGAAGATGCTTAGTTCATTACTCCAAATCTTTCATTATTAGCCTTCATGAATCAAGAAAAACTGTTGTGAATTGCGTAATATGAAATTTTCCTCTATTCAACATGAATTTCCTTCACACAATCAACTATGTTTGTTGATTTGATGTGCATTCCTTTTGAAGCTGTTGCAAAATGAAATGAGTTTGTGACTCGACTATCACCACTGATGTTGAATTTCTAGAATAGTTTACAACTGTAGTAAATAACCAAGATCTCAAGAAGATTAACCAAGCACAAATTACAAAACAAATTATGGGTTTTCTCGTTTTTCGATAGGCAATGTTATTTCATTGCCACCCAACCGTAGGCATCCTCAAGTGCCACCCCCAAGCAGAGCATAGTAGTTTACCCTAGGAAACCCTTCTTCACAAGGGGAGAAAACCCAACACCTTCTTATAGAGAAGATCCACACCAAAGCCAGCATAACCAAGCTCTATTCACTAGAGCAAATCAATAAGAAAGAGTCCAACAATAACTCAGCAATGTAAACCCTAGCACACCTCTAGCGCACCACCAAGACTGAGAGATATAGCCCAACTAGACATGCACCTTCCTTCTTGTTGATGAATGCAGCTATGTGAGACATTCTCCAGCTTACAAACCTGTGAGGTGTGGATCATTGCAGCGATGTGAAGCCTTTCTCTCAGCTTACAAACCTGAGAGAAAGCCCCTAAGAAGGGTTCGTGGTTCTTGCCTGGGACAGAGCTAAGAACATAGAGATGACCTCCTCCATGAAGAGAGTGAGAAGAACTCTAGATGATTATCTAGTAGGAAAAGCGATTTGATGAGTTGGACGTGCCTGTGACTGAGCACAAGGTGAATGTGTGAAATCCCAAAAGTGCTGGGCACATCGTCATGTGAATAGAAATGAAGATGATGTGATAGCCTCCTCTGAGCAATAGAGTTGACGAGAAAACTCTAGATGATTCTCCTGTGTGAGGTAGTGGGAATAGTGATCTGTAGAGTGGACGTGCCTGTGGATGAGCACAAGTGAATGCATGTAGATTTGGTTCTTCTGTGTAATGCAGTGAGTCAGAGCTAAGACATCACTATGGATGTGCCCCTAGTGGATGAACACTAGTGGGTGTATCAGATCCTTTGCTATATGTTGTTCAAGAGTCAGACTTGCCTGCAAGGCTGCAACCCTAATTGTTATGTAAAGGGTACAGGTCGGCCCCACCTTAATGTGATTAATAATAAATGTAAAAGATAATTAATATTGTTAATAATAATAAAGTGACTTAAAGAGGTCGGCCCTGTTGAGCCAATAGACGCCTTTGTTGATTTGACAAAGTCTACTATAAGTAAGGGATGATTCCCTATTGTGGAAACACATCTTACTTGTGAGTTTGGAATTTTCAGCAAGTACACTTCTTTGGCAAAAGATGCACACCTCTCTTGGGCGCTAGAGTTCTAGGGCTTAAGCACCCTCTTGTGTGCTAAGTCTTTCTTGGTGGTGAAGGCCTTTCTTTTGAAGATTATAGCAAAGGATTTGGCTGGGTTTTCTTCCCCTTTTGAGAAGGGTTTCCCAGGATACTTCTTGTGTTCTTGTGCATGGTGTTTCTTCTTGTGATCTTTGTTGCTGCAACATTATTGTTTATGGTTAAGTGAAATGCTAAAATGGAATGAACTTCATGGTTAACCTAGCTTATGAAAAATCAACATGGTATCAGAGCATAGGTCTTGAAGAACCCATTGCACAAGCTACAAACCTTTATCAGCCATCTCTCCCCTTCTGCAGAACCGTACGACCCTCCTAGGGTTTTCCAAAAAATCCGTACGACCTCCTTCTCAGTGGTGATTCAACCCTTAATACTTGGATGCTGGGGCTACTTTTGACATAGAAGAGTACGGCCTCTTCCAACGCATCTCTAGAGACTCTCAGAGTGACATTCCAAGCGTTTTGAATTTTTAGCCCTAGGGTTTCTAGGGTTTCGCTAATTTCTGCAAAAATTACAGAATTAGGGTTTCTGCAAAGTCATTGAAGGGGCTCTTCAGCTCACCAGTGTTCTCTTATCTCTCAAGGCTTATTGTTGGCAGTCAT
>SNQJ01S0015400.1:108178-125086 GCA_010110895.2 Picea sitchensis | reverse complement strand
ACTTTTACCTAACGACATATTAGACCAAGTAGATCTTAACTAACTCCTAAGTGTCTAAATATCCTAACACCATGAACCTTTGTTGCAAGACATTATTAGTATTCTACTGTGTTTGAATGTTTTGAACAGAATGCTAAATTATTTTTTTCTTGTAAACTTTGGATATGCTAGCATATTAATTTTTGATAAATTTTAAATTTTTTGTGTCCAGGAACCATTGTTTCAAAGTAAACTAATTCGGGAATGCTAATTTTTTTGTGTCCTATTGTATGCTAAATTTACCTTTGTTGATGTAACAACCGTTATTACTATTCTATTATATGCTAAACGTTTTTGTTAGTATTCTATTGTGTTTGAATGTTTCGTGTTGATGTAACAGACATTATTAATTTTTGATAAATTTCAATGAAAACTAATTCGAGAATGCTAAATTCTGTATGGATACCACATGTACTTCAACTTTATTCCCACGTGTCTGTACTCGATCGCATTTATTCCCATTCCAACCTGGCAGGGACTGCGCTGCCATGCAACACTTGTTAATATTAAGGTGCAAATTGCAAATTATAGAACTATATTGCAATAGTAATCTACATAAGAAATTTTGTTTTATATAATTGATTATATATTATGTCTACATATATTATCTATATATACATGTAAGTTAAGATTATAACATTATTATCTAATCACTTTGTTTTATTTAATTGATTATATACTATGTTTACATGTATTTCTATGCATAGTTGTAAACTAAGATTATAACATTAATATCTAATCACTAATCACTAGTTGTTGAAGTGATACATAACATATAAACAATAAAATAATTATAATTCAACTGGTAACATAATTATTATTATTTTTGGATTCTTCCAATATTTTATAACAATAAATAAAATTGGGTACATGCATGCAAAAGTAATAAAATTATAAGACATATATTTAAATGTGTCTAGAGGTAAAGTTATTATATATATAAAACGTAACATTTTTTTCCAATATAAAATTAGCTCAATTATATTAGAAAATATTATTTTTTACATCCGCTAGACCATATCTGACGTCAAGCTTGAGGCATAAAACTGTCCACTAACAATAATATCCAGAAAAAACATGACAAATTATAGCTAGGAAGAGCTCCATACAGGACCAAAACTCTTCGATTTAAGCAAAAACTTGGTACATATATACTAGAAGGCCACCACAGTCTAGTAATAAGATGGATAATACAAAAAAACTAGCATCATTCAAACTGAGATAACTTTCCAAAAAAAGGAGGATTAGTAAATAACAAGCTAATATATGTTAATATGGCATCTTTGAACCTCCAATCCATTTGACCATTTATGGAGAGTGATAATCCATTTAGGTTCCTATAATTCTTTCTTTGAGAGCTCATCTGCCTCCTTATTTAATTCACGATAAATGTGTACAAAGATGGTGGCCAAAAACTTACTTCTTAAAGTCCTGATTCTTTGCTTCCACCCTTCAATAGGACAAGCCCGCAGATCACTCTTTTTATTTAGCCAGTCTATGATTACTTTTGAGTCTCCCAGAATATGAAGCTTGTGAATAGACAGATGATTAGCTATATAAAGTGTTGCCCAAACACCCATTAGCTCTGCCTTCGTATTAGTTCCCTCCCTGCAATTAAAGTACCATTTATAAACTATTGTGGTTGAAGTTTTTATGATACCCCATGCCCCACTGCACTTCCCATTTGCAAGAGTTGCTCCATCAAAACAAGCCAGAGTGGAATCAAGTGGATGAGCTATCAAACAGGAACGTAAAGGAGGAATATTTGTGACCACGGGTTTTTTTAGAGAACTAAGAGTCTTGATATAAAACATAACCTTAAATAGAAAAGTATTATATATATAAAACGTAACCTTAAATAGATAAGTGAATATTGACGCAAGATACTTGCATTTTTATTTTGACTATGTCATTCACACATTTGTCTCAGTAAAAAGGTTAACACTAAGTAGGGTGTTACTAGAGGCCACCATATGTAGGCCATTGACATAACAAACATGATTGTCACATGAGACAAGCATACCTACTTTTTCCCACTCGGGAAGTCAAAGTCAACCTCCTAAGAGAGGGTGCTAGATATGTGGAGGAGCACTTTTTTAGAGAGAGTGTACATGTGTGCAAAGTGGAGTTAGTCAAGATCAGAGTTAGGCTACAACAAATGATTTGGGTGAAGATCATCGGATCCAAGCCACAATGAACAACTTCCAAGCTAACCATTAGTCCATTGTAATAGAGACATCAGATAAAATTAATAATATCAATATTTCTATATTAATAGATTTGGGAGAAATAGAAAGTTTTATTTCTCATAATGCATTGTTAAAATCAATGATGATGGAAAAAAATCAAGAAGATTTTAGTCAATTAGAGATGGATTCCATAATTAAGCAAGATGTAGGGCGTTTATATAAGGGTTGTGATATTGATTTATATGTATACGTAACTCAAGTGTCATTGTATCAAACTGTTTTGGGATCTTATGGTAGGAATGGACTAGTTAGAGAGCCATGCAATAATATTAGACTCTAATATTAAGAAGCTTTATTTCGTAGATGATGTAGGTCATAAAATAATTTTAGTTGAGATGAATAGAGGAGTGTCATTAATATTCCTATCAACCTTACAATTGAAGAAAATTATGAGAAAATGATGTAAATTATATGTCGTAAAAACTATGAAAAAAAATGATACATTTAGTATAGAACAATATTCAGTATTATTAGAAGTTTCGGATGTTTTTCCAGAGGAATTACCTGGATTACCACCTAAAATGGAATTGGAGTTCATGATTGAACTTAATTTGGGAATGAAACCTATTCCAAAGGATCCTTACCATATGATGACTCCAGAGTTGCGGAGGTTCAAATGTAGCTTCATGAACTTTTGGATTTGGGATTTATACATATGAATATATATCCATGGGGAGCACCAGTAATATTCGTAAAGAAGAAAGATGGAACTTCGATAATTTGTATCGATTATAAAACCAGTGGCATAAGCGATAATAAGGAGATGTATAGAAATTTGCCTATAATTTATGATTTATTTGATCAAATGAAAGAAGATAAAGGAATGTTTTCTAAGATTGAAGTTCAACTCCCCCCGACTTACAATGTGTGTCGCGTAAGGGGCATCGTGGGCACGCCTGGAGGTTATAGTGGTAGCAGTTGGATAACACGGCCACGTGTAATGTGAGCACGTGCCCAACTAGTTGTTGATTCCGCTAGACATAATAAATAAATATATATATATATATATAGTATTATTAGAAGTTTCATATGTGTTTCCAGAGGAATTACCTAGATTACCACCTAAAAGGGAATTGAAGTTCATGATTGAACTTAAATTGGGAATGAAACCTATTGCAAAGGCTCTTTACCATATGATGACTCTAGAGTTATGAGAGTTCCAAATGTAGCTTCATGAACTTCTAGATTTGGGATTTATACATATGAGTATATATACATGGGGAGCACCAATAATATTTGTAAAGAATAAATATGGATCATTGATAATTTGTATCGATTATCGACAATTAAATAAAGTGACAATAAGGAATCAATATCCATTGCCCAGAATTTATGATTTATTTGATCAAATGAAAGAAGATAAAGTATTTTCTAAGATTGATTTAAGATTTGAATATCATCAACTGAGAATAAAGAAAAAGAATATTCCCAATATTGCATTCAAGAAGTAGTTTGGAAATTATGAATTTGAAGTAGTACCCTTTGGATTAACAAATGCACCAAGAGTATTTATGAGTGTAACAAATGGAGTTTTTCAATAGTACCTTGATACGTTTGTTTTTTTGGATGATATCTAAATATATTCTCATACACCAAAGGATCATGAAGAACATCTAAGACAAGTATTACAATGTCTTATAGAGAATAAGTTATATCGAAAATTTTCTAAATGCTCATTTTATGAGTCAAAGATTCACTACTTGGGACATATAATTTTAGGATAAGAAATTGTGGTAGACCCGATAAAAATAGAAGTATTTATGGAATATCCAATAACTACTAACATACATGAAATATGTATTTTTATGGGTTTGGTTGTGATCTAGGTGGACATCGGTGGCCACCCACCTCTTCCACTTACTCAACGTGGTTCTCCATCTTGGCATTTTTTTATCTACAATTTTTTAAGTCCTAAACTTCCAAGGCCATTTTGAGGCCTTAAATGATGTTCTTTGTCTATTCAAGTTCCTCGAGATGTCATGGCCTTCCTAGGCCTACCAACAATTGTACTTCTCAATTAGATATTTCCAATGAGCTATTGTGTGCCCCAAATGGAGATTGTATGAAAACGTTGCACCCCTGGGAAGTTGACACATCAACTAACCACCTCTGGGCCCATAATCCTTTTGGTTCTTAATCTCCTAGAGTTGGGGTTATGTATATTTAGGTATTTTTCCTCTTAGTTTTTAATACTTGATGTTAAAAGGCCATTTTTTGCCTCTTGTAATGTCTTCTTGAGAATAAGCATAGTTGACACCTCTCTCTTTAGAGATAAGCTACAACCATTCTATCTAGATTGTATTGCTTTGCATTTTACAATCTTTTCCTATTTAATTCATTAATAGAACTTGAATTTCATTATATTACCGCTCTCTCTACAATATTTATGTGTGTGTTTCCATTCATATTCCTTCCTTTCATTTCATTCACTATACAATCCATATTAGTGGTATTAGAGCAATCTGATCTTCGTTGTTTCTCAGTACAAGGCCCTGAAAAGGTCAAGGTATAGAGAGTGTGTCTTGAGCTAATTTCACTTGGGGAAGACCACTCTCACTGGCCCAAGCAACCTCCCATGGAAGAATAAAATATATATGATGGAGCAATATATCCTTTCAAGTTATTGCTTGAGGAATCCCTCGTGCAATAGATGAATGAGATGATGGACAATTTCACATATATATTTCAATGACTTCCAACGATAGTCGAGGCATCTTCAACAAGAAGCCATTTCGGAGGTGAAACACCCTTCAAGGTACACTTTAACTTTGATATTCTTTATTTCAAAGCTAGATATATGCAAGTGCTTTGAAGAAATGGTTAAATTTGTTAGAGGGTTATTACTCTGTTCGAAATGTTTCTGACATCAAAAATATCATCTTCATGATCCTTAAATCCCTTCTACGTGTCAAATATTGATGGGAAAGTTATTGGGACAGAAAGAACAAAGATGAGATGTTGATATATTTTCCTCTTCAAGGATAATAAACAACCTTGTAGGGAATTCTCCTAGGAATTAGAGATACCCTCTTCATTTTTATAGAGGTGGTGCTCCTCTATTTCTCACTTAGATAACAATTATATGAATATTTCTAAACATTAGATTTTTCCTTCATCAACATTTAACACCAGCGAGTGAGACAGACAAACAAAAGATTAATGGGAACATTTTCAATCATAAGGAAAACAAACATAATATCGTTAGTTCCACCATAACCATTTTCCAGATCATAGTGAGAGAAAGAAGCTAATTTGAGGCAACATAAACATAATACAGAGTAGCAAAGATGGTCTCTTTTAGAAAAAATTAAATGATTTTGTAACATTCATATCATAAAGATGTAAAGGAAACTCATTCTTGAGATTTCATGCTCACATAAAAGTCAAAAACCACAAAAGTCATGAGATCCAGAATAACTCTATATGGAGTTTAAATAATAAATACAAATTTTATGTTCAAGATCAAATAAAATCCCTGCTAAATCAACATTATATAATACTCGTGATACTTAAACGAAAAATAAAAAATGTGTTCATCCTAATGGGATGAAATGGGGCTCCCATGGACCATATATTGAGGAGAGGTAACCTTGAAGACAAAAAAGGAAGCAGTCATAAATAAGTCTTGTACACTAACAATAACATTCATATAAAAAGACTAGATGATTTGCAGACTGAGCAAGAATAAAAAAAAAGAAGGAAATGTTTCAAACAAGCCTTATACTCACAAAAATGGAAGTAGGGGTTGGTGGTTCCTTTGCACTTTCTTTTCTTTCTCTTTAAATAATAAACAACACCATTGGTTTGAACTGTCATAATTGTTTCTTGAATATTAAAGATCAAGGTGGGTTATTTGTCACTCCCAATGCACCCTTTAGTCATTCTTGAATATACTTGTGTAATGCTGCTACAATTATATCTTGTTTCTCTCTAACCTTGAACAAATCAAATTTAATATTCCTCAATGTGTCACTTTGTTGTTGTGCAATAGAATATTGGGCTTCATTCTTGTTCATGAAACTGACTAACCAATGTCAGATATCGTCTTCTAAAAAATTTATGAGGTCATTGAAATTTGTACGCCATGTGACCCTTAGCATACCTAGCTTAGCATGATTTTGATCTCTTATCAGCAACATATAATCCCTTATCAAGGGTGGTCCTTCTAGCTTATTGACGATATCCATTACCCATAGAAACAATGAACTTCTCCTTTATTCAAGAGCATCGTAGGTGGCACTCAATTGTTGAAGGATTTCAATCCTTCTAGCCCAATATATATTTTATTTAATCTATTTTTGTAGGGAATACCATGTTTCAGTATCGTAAGATAGTCCATACTTGATATCCTTGCAACAAAAGTACTTACTACATTTTTATAAAATTTCTCATAAGTTTGCAAATCCCTTTGCAAGAATTCCTTAAGTGAATGGACTATTCTAGTCATGACACCTGCTTCTATGGAAATCTCCAGAGCTTCCATGATTATCCCAAGCCTCTTATTGATGTTTTCAACAACATATATCCTTAATCCCATCAACATTTTAGTGGCCCTAGTGACCTTAGAACTTGATCCAGTCACTACTTCAGGAAATTCATCCGGGACTATCATAGATAAGGGCTCTGCAAATAGAAGCTTCAAGGTAAGGGTAGATTCAAGTTACCTTATAAGTTTCTTCAATATATCATTTTCTAACTCATGATCTATTATCGAGTGGGCTAATGCCTCACTCATGGCCCGATGAAACATGAGAACCCATGAAGGCCTCAGACCTTTAACTTTGATTTCAGAGCTCCATTTTCCTGTCACTGTTTTATCCTTTAGGTAGACTCTTTCAATATATATTTTTTTGGACCGTTTATCATATTTGGCATGGTAAAGAGTCACAAACTCTTCTTCAAAAAAAAAATTCCCCTCCCGGTCCAACTCCTTTACTATCAATTTAATTTATGTTATTTTTACCATGGTCCATGTGGGCACATCATTAAATTCATAAACCTCCATGTATGTTGCCTTTGTTTCCATACCCTTGGGGTCTTGCAAATTTCCTCCATATGGATTCCTCTTTATCTTGGTCACAAGAGTAACAACATGTGTTATATCGAACTAACATCGAGGGGGATCCCCACTATTTCCATCACCTACACATCCTTCATTATTCTCTCTTTTGACAACATTAATTTCCTGATTCTCGTGGCCTGAAGAGGAACTGTTATAGGGGTGATTAACTATGTTGCCTTTGGTACTGGATATGGATCTACCTCTTTTCTATGTTGCATATGTGTGTTTTCCTGTGGGAGAGGGACCTCTATTGCAATGACATTTGAACTTTCCCTTGCATGTGAATCATTATGGGAAGTTTTCTTCTTCTTTTTGAAGTAGTTTTTCTCGGGGTGGCCATAACCTTGGATTTGATGTGAGCATCCTTATTGTCATCACCTCCTTCTATAATTTATTCCAACCTATTAAAAATTGAGGCGTAGCTAATTAAAACCATATGAGTGGTGAAAATGCCTTTAGGATCAAAACCACTACAAGATTCAAATTATTTCATATTAAAAGAATCAAAGAACCATGCCATCTAAGTCAGGCTTGATGAACTCTTTACTTTAATATCAACAATCTTGAAAGGAATAGGAATAAATTGTCGCTTCCTTTTCTTATAGAAGAATAAGGGCCATGTCCTACATTGTCTACATAACTCATAAACAAATAATATGTCACAAACAAAATGGGGAAGAAGAAGTGGTTTCCCTTCAAAACAAAAAATCCTTTTGTATGTAAATTGTTCATCCAACGCACATATTCCCTTCTCCATGAGAAATTCCATGGCCACCTTTTTCACCCTAGTTGTTTTTGTTCCAATGAGTATACTTTTGCATTCCTTGACAAAGGAATCTTGGATTTGCTAAAATAGTGTCTTGTGCTTTCATAATGTGGGGTACCGAAATTGATTAGGATCTTAGTTGAAATCGACATTTCCCCTTGGGGGCATGCCCTCGAATGTATTATAGTAAACCAAAGTAAGATACAAATAAGAGGTCATGTAGAACCTCTTAGTTTGAATGTAGTTTGAAAATTGGTGGGAAATCACATTTTAAATAATCTCGACCCAATCAAAAATGACCCCTACTCATACCTAATTATGGAGGACATACAAAACATACATGGGAATGTAAGTTTTCGAGTCCTGATTGACCAATCTTGCAATAATCCAGGAAAAATATTTATATGGTTGAGACAACATGCATGTATTACTATCGTTGGGGCTTGAGGGCATGACAGGAGTTTGGACAAAAAACTCGATGAGTAGATTCACACCACCACCCTGAGCATCCAGGAAGGACTCTTCCTCAGAAATATTGAGGACCTTGTTTGGTTCTGGGAGTCGTAACATCCTTCTAAATGTATTTGGTGTCAAAAGTATAGGATCCCTTCCGCAATCCTTTACCTTGATTAATCGGTGCTTTGAATAAAATATTCTAGCACACCATACTACTAGTTCTCTAAAATCAAACACTTCAGGTACGCAACAAGCCTTGGCTATCCCTGAAGTACAAACTTTTTTAAAAATTTTATCATCAGGGGAAAGCTCAAAATACCACTTATATGGAATAGACCATTGGAATTCCCTACTTTCCCGGGCCAATGAATTCATTGCATCTCCACAAAAAAATTCTCACATTTTATTGTTCATTATCTTTTCCCCTTTCACTGTACTTAGGTAAGTGTGAGGATTACGCGTATGAATCATATTTTTCATTCAATAAGTGCCTTGCTAATCATAAATTATGGTTTAATCTATTTTTCAAATTTTTCCCCTCGTACACTTGGTTCATTCCACTCATTAAATGGTAACGATCATTTGCGTACACAAGGCCTAAGGGGAAATGTGTGAAAATTATTCCTCATTAATTAACAATGGTCATTCTTGCTATGTGAGAGATGTTTGGTGGATATGCTATGATTACCTTGAAATGACAAATCATGTCATATGTGGAATGTGGCATGGGATTATGTGGAATACGGGCTCAGGGAGAAAGAGTATCGTGTAGAATGTGGGATGCAAGAGGTAGAATGTATGTGGGAGGAACATCAGGTGTTACTTTCCCACATGAGCCTCGACGAAATTAGAAAATATTCTAAGTATGAGAATGTGAGTTGTAGGGATGTGGGTTTTGGGGACACGAGCTTGGAATGTGGGTTTCAGGAAGACTAAGACCGCAACAATATTTGCGAGAGGTTTCCCCATATCCACACGAATTTAACATATGTAGTATGCAGGTGTTTGACACCTTTGACAAGGGAATTACCCCCCACATCTGCATGCCTAAGTGTTATATACAAGAGGGTCGCAAAGGAAATTCATGCTTAGGTAAGAGGTATCAACATGAGTCTACAACATTTAGGACAGAGTCCACTTAGGTGGCCTTTGTTGATGCCCTCATGAAGTAATTCTACCTTGTTGGAAACTATGATGACCAGTACATGGGATGAACAACTCTACATCATGAGAGAGACCATCTGGTGTTAGAATTCACCAATATATTCCATACCTTTCACTCAAATCTTGGTATTAGGGACACTGAGCAATACTTGGTTTTGAAGTACCACAATGTCTTACATAGGTACATCCAAATAGATATAGATTTATTGGACATGTCCTCACCAGGAGTAGCTTATTGATATGCTATCAAAATCAAGAATAAATTTAAGTAGAGGAATAAGAAACAATTTGGGTTTAGAAATCCACCACAATAGAAGCATGGTAAAGGTGGCTCTAACTCACAAAACAAAGGACAAAACAAGGAGATCCAACCTGAAGACAACCAATCCAATCCACATGTAAAGAAGGGTAATGGGATGTCAAAGAAGGACAATGGAAAGTGGTGTGAGTTCCAAAAAATCCCCTAGCACAACACTGATGAATGTCACTCGAAACAATCATTGTTGACCAAGTTGAAAGAAAAATAATCAGACTCTAGCTTAGAATATAATTCAAAGAAGGATAAGGCAAAGTGGACCATTGATACAGAACCCAGTGCTACCATTGTAACTACAAATATCCAATCAGAAGAGTTAGAGGATCCTGAGGAGGGGGAGCACCTATTCAATTCACATATGTCGGTGAAGGGGAATCCATTGTATTTCATTATTGATAGTAGTAGCCAAAACAAACTAATCTTGATCAAGGTTATCAAGAGATTTAAGTTGTTGAGGAAAACACACCCCAACCATGCACCATTGGTCGGTTGAGATAGGGAGGAGACCTCCACATGAGCCAACAATGTCTCCTATCTTATGGCATTAAACCCTTCAAAGATGAGGTACTATGTGATGTTTCCCCACTTGAATTTTGTGATGTTCTTTTAGGAAAAACCTATACGTGGAAACATCATGTTTTTTATGATTCCATTCCTCATACTTTGGGAGGCCGCCTCTACAAGGTACTAGATGTTGTTCAACTATTGTAGTCTCCTTGATCTCGACAAAGTGGTATCGAAATGTATTCTCTTAGACTGGAAATTTTATTCTCTTCATGGTTTGGTTAGAAGGTGAGTGAAAGGTCACTACAATTTCCACTGCCTCAGGATATGGCCTCTTTACACAATAGAATCAGGTGTACAAGATCGTAGAGGAATACATGGATATCTTCGCTTCACCTGCGAGGATGACTCTGCACTGCTAGGTCAAACATTCAATTGAATTGATACCTAGTGCTCCTCTACCTAATGGACCAATATACATATGCTCTCTTATGCAGAATGAGAAAATAAAATGTGAAATCCATGAGCTCATCAAAAAGGGCCACATTTGACCAATCTCCTCACCTTGTGGGAGCATAATTGTATTGGTTCATAAGAAGGATAACACATGGTGACTCTATATTGATTACAAAACCCTAAATAAAACACTATTAAGAACCGATACCGAATCACCCATATTGATTATCTTCTTAATCATCTTAAGGATGCCAGGTTCTTTAGTAATATTGATCTAAAGTTAGGGTACCACCAAGTCCTGATTGAAAAAAATGATGTATGCAAGTCCACCTCCAAGTATAAAGAAGGCTTTTTTGAGTGGTTGGTCATGCCTTTTGGTTTGACTAATTATCCATAAACATTCATGAGGATGATGGATGACATCTTGAGGCCATTCACAAACTCTTTTTTGGTCGTATATTTGGATGGCATCCTCATCTTCAATAGAACTTGGGTAGAACATTTGCAACACATCAGTAGATCATAAGCACTCTGTGGAAACACAAGTTATATACCAATATGGAGAAATTCTCATTTTTTATGCAGAGAATTAAGTATATAGGATACATCGTGGATGAACATGGGGAGCATGTGGACCCATCCAAGATCCAATTCATTCACAATTTTATAGCCCGATGAATCTAACAGAGCTCTGCAGCTTCTTGGGCCTTGCCAACTTCTATCGTAGGTTCATGTTGGGGTTCTCTCATATGACCTAGCCCTTAAGCCAACTGACCAAGGGTGGAACTAAATCCAATTTTTCCTTGTCTGAGTCACAACATAAATCAATTAAGGATCTAAAATTCCACCTTTGCTTGACACTAGACCTCACACTACCATACCTGCAATAGCCATTCAAGATTGAGACAGATGCCTCTAACTATGCTATCGATGCAGTCCTCACTTATCATGGACATCTGGTGTCCTATCACAATGAGACACTCTCTGATATTGTTCACAGGTATCCAACCCATGAAAAGGAGGTGTGTTCCATTGTGTAGGAATGCCGACATTGGAAACATTACATTCTCAGATAGGAAATAATCATTTGAACTGATCACAAGCCTCTGCAATTGATGCAGACACAAGTAAAGTTACAAAATGACCATCATAATAAGTGTTCCACATACTTGCAACAATTCCATTTGAAAATTAAGTACAAGAAGTGCATCAAAAACTATGTTTCAAACTATCTTAGCCAACCCCTAGTTGTGGCACTAACCACAATTATTAAATCATGTGGGCATAAGACCTCTTGGTGGCCCCAATTGTATGAAAATGACCCTAACTTTGTTGCTAAATATTAGACACTTGGAAAAAGTAAACAAGTTCCAGATTTTAACCTCCAAGACACACTTTTGCACTATCTAGGCCATCTTTGTGTTCCTTCATGTGAGCATGCAAAGATAATTTAGGAGGCACAATATAGTTGGGTGGTAGGGAATTTTGGTGTGGAGAAGACATTAATTGTACTTCAGAAGCATTTCTACTAGCTAAAACTCTGACAAGCTGTTAACAGGTATATAAAATTGTGCACTGCCTATGCCATTACTAAACCTATCATTAATAAGAAGGGGCTAAAGACTCCTCTACCTACCCTAGAAAATCCATGGGAGTTAGTATCCATGGATTACATGTTAGTTTTCCCTCCACCAAGCATGGTAATGATTGTATCTTTTTTGTTGTCAATCAGTTATCTAAGATGGCCATTTTGGCACTATGTAAGAAGAGTATCATAGCTGAAGCAATTGCTAATATATTCTTTGAGCATGTTTGGGTTTATTTTGGGATACCATGGACCATTATTTCAGATAGGGATAGTAGGTTCCTCGGTACCTTTTGGTCTAGCCTGTGGTCTCGGGTGGACACTAAGTTAACCAAATTGCTTTCCTTCCACCCCCAAATAGATGGACAAATAGAAGTGGTCAAGAGGATGATTGTGCATATTATGTGCATGTACAAATCCAATCATCCAAGTGCATGGGATGAGAGCCTTACATATGTTAGGTATTAAACTTTTAGGACCATTTTGAGGTCTTAAATGATGTTTTTTGGCCATTTGTGGGCTTGACATAGTCATGACCTTCCTAGGCTTGCCAACAATTTTACTTCTCAATTATACATTTCCAGTGATCCATTGTGTGCCCCAAATAGAGATTTTATGCAAAAGTTGTGCCCTTGGGAAGTTGGTGCATCAACTAGCCACCCGGGGTCTACAATTATTTTGGTGTTTTATCTCCTAGAGTTTGGGTTTTGGATATTTAGGGTTTTTTCATCTTATGGTTTAGTACTAATTTATGTTAAAAGGACATTTTCAACCTTTTGTAACATCTTATTATGAATGAGAATAGCTGACACCTCTTTCTTCAAAGATAAGCTACCACCATTCTAGCTAGCTTGTATTTCTTTGCATTTAACAATATTTTCCTATTTCATTCATTAATAGAATTTGGGTTTCACTATATTACTATGCTTTCTACAATATTTGTCTAAGTGTGTTTCCATTCATATTCCTAACTTTCATTTCGTTCTCTATACAATCCAAATTATGCGGGATATTATATAACGTTTGTGGAAGGATTTTCAAATATTGTGAATCATATTACCGAATTACAAAAGATGAATAATAAATTTATATGGACAAAATGGTGTGAGGAAGAATTTCATAAACTTAAGGAATTATTGATGACGACTCCTATTTTGAAAGTACTAGATATGGATCAACATTTTCTGGTATGTACATATGCATCAAAGGAAGGATTGGGTGGAGTATTAATGCAAGAAGGTAGAGTGATTGCCTATACTTCAAGAAAGCTTTGATCACATGAAAAAAACTATGTAACATGTGATTTGGAACTTGTGGAAATAATTCACGCATTAAGGATTTGGAGGCATTATCTAGTTGGAAGAAAAATTGAGTTAAAAATAACTCATCATGGACTTCAACACGTATTCACACAGAGTAATTTGAATTCTAGGCAGAGGAGGTGGTTAAAATTACTGAGCGAGTATGATTTCAATATATCATACGTTAAAGGAACAAGAAATAGTGGTATATGCTTTGAGTTGTAGGCCACATGTGTTCTCAATTATGTCATTAAATATGAATTTATGAGAAACGATATTGAAGTTGTAATTACAAGATGAATTTTACAAAGAAGTTAAATTTGAACTAGAGACTGAAATAATAAGAACTCTGAAATATGAAGGATATGCCTTGAATGATGATGGTTTATTATGATTTTATGGAAGGATATATGTACCACTAAATGATTAAATTCACGTTTTTCTACTAAAACAAGCTCACAGAGAAGTTTATATGGCTCATCCAAGAGTAAAAAAGATGAATGTGGACCTTAAACCATTATTCTTTTTGAAAGGAATGAAGAAGGATATAGTTAAGTCTATAGCTAGATATCTTGAGTTTCAGTGAGTGAAGGTTGAAAATCAACATACAGTAGGATTGTTACATCCACATGAGGTACCAGAATCAAAATGAGAAGTGATTTCAATGGATTTCATTGTTGGATTACATATGACATCAAGAAGACATGATTCTATATTTGTGGTAGTAGACACTTTGACCAAAATTTTACACTTTATCCCAGTAAAGACTACTTATCAAGCAACAAATATTGCAAGGGTGTTTATTCACAAGATCGTAAATTTACATGGAATTCCAAAGAAGACAATCTCAGACAAAGGATCATTATTTATGGGAATATTTTGGACGAGTTTCCAAGAAGCATTGGGAGAAAATCTTGAATTTAGTATAATATACCACCCGAATATTGATTGACAATTGAAATAATAAATCAAATATTGGAAGATATGTTACATGTGTACGTGATGGATCAACAAAAATGTTGGTAAGAATTTTTACCTCTTGTTGAATTTGCATACAATAATAGTTATGAAAGTTCAATAAAGATGCACCATTCAAATTTTTGTATGGTAGACCATGTAGGACACCTCTAAGTTGGGATAGGCTAGAGGATAAAGTCCTAGTTGGACTAGAAGTAATCCACGAAATAGAAGAACAAATGAAAATGATTAAGGGAATATTGAAGGAACTGCAAGATAGACAAACGAGTTATGCATATGTGCATATAGTTGATAGAAATAAAAAAGTTGGGGACAAAGTATTATTGTAGGTGAGACCGAAAAAGAGCTCACTTAAGTTTGGAAAAGGAGCTAAGTTGTCACCATTTGAAAATTATTGAAAGGAAGGGACTGATTGCTTATCATCTTGAATTTCCATCACCATTAGATCATATGCATGATTTTTTTTTTTTTGTATTTGTGTTACATCATTATATGTTATATCATTCTCATGTGATTGATTTGAGTTACTTACAGATGTCGGATGAGGGGGGCCTGATGGTTGAATCCATCCACATTTTGAACTAGTGCACTCGATAACTTCGACGTTTCTTGGTAGATCAAGAAATGTATAATAGGATAGTTATAGTCCCAATTCTGCTACCTAGGAGGACACAACTAAGATGCATCAATAATTTCCATACTTATTCTAGAACTTCGATATGAAGATTCTTGAACAAGGGGTGCATGTATTGCCCCATTTGTTCCCACTTGTTAAACATACTTGATCTTTCTATGAGGTTTTCTGGATTATCCATAGTTGAAGTCATTTTGTAAATGACCTGGTTTATTGACTTGAATTTCATGATGGAAGTCAAACTTTTAATTATCTGATTGGTTTTAAACTATTATTTTGAATGGCTTCATTTAAATTTTTATATGATGACATGGATGAATTATATGTGAACTAATATGACGTAATTGATGTTTTCAATTCATATGATTATGACACTTTAAAATGAAAATGTTGGATGCATTAACTTGTAGATGTTATTGATGGTTTTCCTAGTGTGATAAGAAACCATAGGTATATATGGATATGGGATTGTGTCAACAATATACTGGACTGCATATTGAGTCAGGGTACCCAAAAATGTTATATGATTAATGTCATTCTTTGATTTCAATCATGGAACTATAATTTGATGCTTTGATTGTATTGTGTGCGGGCATATTAAACATGCTTGCCAATTGATCCACATATGGGTAATGGGGTCCTATAGAACTATATGGGGTACCATCAAGAGAGGGGTAAGAACGTTCCTATTTCCACCTACTAGAACTCATTTTTTGTGAGTTGGGTTGAAAATGTGGTGACACTTTTACTTGGAAGTGCATGCTAGCGTGATAGTAGGTTGCAGATTTAGTCACTTGTGAATTTTTCATGAGGGGCACAAAATAAGTTAATAACATTAATCCTCGGTGAATAATAGTCTCTAAACAAGGTGTCAAATATTGAGTTAACATGATCTCAATAATTGAACCATTTCCCCCACCAAGAAAATTGGATGCTTGAAGGGAATGTAAAACATGGAAACCTTGAAACATACCGAAAGGTAATTCTTGAAGGGCACGAAGAAACATGGCACCTTTGGTATCGGTTATGAATTATCAAGTATATAGTGAAAAAATATTGATTGGAGAATATAAAAGAGGATTATCTTGGTATGCGTGTTTTATTTAAATGAGAAAATAATCATGTAATTTATGCATTTAGAGGGGGGTAGGGTATATACACCTCTTTAGACTTTAGCAATCAAATCGTTGCACGGAGGGGGTCCCTTGTACCATAAACAAGGGGGTCTCATACGTCAATTTAGTGTCGGGCTTGGCCGTGACCTTAAAATTAGATGATGATGATGATGATGATGATGATGATGATGATGATGATGATGATGATGATTATGATTATTATTATTATTATTATTATTATTATTATTATTATTATTATTATTATTATTATTATTATTATTAT
>SNQJ01S0015400.1:76801-108168 GCA_010110895.2 Picea sitchensis | reverse complement strand
AACCATGCTGCTTCCTTGCTTGCATGAGTGGCTGCCATGTATTCAGCTTATGTAGTTGAGAGTGCCACTACAACCTGTCTTTTTCTCATCCAACTGATTTCTCCTCCAAATAGGTTAAACACATACCCACTAGTAGATCTTCTGCGATCCAGATCTCTAGCCCAGTCTGCATCAACAAAGCCATGTATGTCCAACACTCTGTCTAATCCTGGTCTTCCTTGGTAGCACAATCCATAAATGGTAGTGCCACAAAATACCTGAAGACCCTCTTTATTGTTGTCCAATGCTCCTTCCCTGGTTTTGACATATACCTTATCAAAACTCCCACTGCATGTGTAATGTACGGTCTAGTATAGACCATTGCATACATCAAACTTCCAATTGCACTGACATACAAAACATGGGACATGTCCTCTTCTTCTTCCTATGTCTTGGGACACTGATCTGCAGATAACTTTACACCTATAAGAATATGAACCTTGACCGATTTACTTCCATGCATATTAAGCCTCTGCAATATCATCTCAACATATTTTCTCTGATTCAACTAGAGTTTCATATTTGCATGATCTCTTTTAATCTCCATTCCCAGAATGAAGTTAGCAGCACCGAGATCCTTCATGTCAAATTTGGAGGATAACTACGATTTCACCTCCTTGATAACATCCATGTTATTTCCTACCAACAACATGATATCAACATACAACACTACATAAATGAAGTGATTACCAACCTTCTTGGAATATACACATTGATCAACCCTGCTTCTCACAAATCCAAATCCAAGGATGTATGTGTCAAAATTTTGGTACCACATCCTAGGTGATTGCTTCAGACCATATAATGACTTCTTTAGCTTACAGACCAACTCTTTATTTCCCTTCACTACAAATCCTTTTGGATGCTTCATGTAGATTTCTTCTTCTAAATCCCCATGTAGGAATGTTGTCTTCACACCATCTGTTCCACTTCAAGATCAAAAGCAACAACAATAGATAAAATAAATCTAATAGAATTTAACTTAGCAAAAGAAGAAAAAATCTCACCAAAGTCAATTCCCTCTACCTGGGAATAACCTTTTCCTACTAATCGAGCTTTGTATTTCTCCACTTTTCCTTTTGCATTAAACTTCTTCTTAAACAATCATTTTCTACCAACAAATTTTCTTCTAGCTGGAAACTCAACTATATCCCATGCCTCATTCTTATCCAAGGCATCCATTTCTTCAACCATGGCCTTCTTCCATAGTTTACTATCCTCTGAATTCACTGCTTCCTTGACAGTTTTGGGATCATCACCAGTAATAGATAAAGCAAAATTGGAACATAAATCAGGTGTACTATACCTTTCTGGTTTCCTTCTTTATCTCACTGATCTCCTCAATATTGGGGTATGAGGTTCTTCTTCTTATTTTGCTTCATCTTCTTTAGATGATTCAGATTTTGCATCATCCAACTCTAGCTCTATTTTCTCAGGTTTCTCTTTCCCTGGTAGGAATTCTTGTTTGGACACATCTTTACCCTCTCTAAAAACAACATCCCGACTGTAAACAATCTTCTTAGTTTATGGGTTCCAAAGATTATAACCTTTCACACCATCTTTATAACCAATAAAGATACACTTTTCATCTTTTTTTATCCAGCTTACTCCTATTTTCCTTTGGAACATGTACATAAGCATCACAACCAAACACTCTAAGATGTTGAAGAGAATGTTTCTTTTCAGTCCATACCTCGTGTGGATTTTTATCATCCAACGTTGATGAAGGTGATCGATTGACCAGGTAACATGTTGTACCCATTGCCTCTACCCATAATTCCTACCCCAAATCGACACCGCTGAGAATGCTCCTTGATTTTTCCATCAGTGTCCTGTTCATCCTTTCTGCAACTTCATTTTGCTGAGGATTGTATGGCGTAGTCTTCTACCTTTCTATACCACACTTCTTATAGAATTCTTTGAATTCATTTTCATAGAATTCTCCACCATTATCTGTTCTCAATACCTTTATTTTCTTTTCTATCTGATTTTCTACCAGGGCCTTAAACTCTTTAAATTTATCAAATACCTCATATTTATTTCTATGAAAATAAATCCACGTGTTCCTTGAGAAATCATCTATAAATGAAACAGGAACAGGTCCAAACACATCATCGTGTATTAACTCTAAGATCTCCTTTTCTCTTGTAGCACTAGATGGGAATCTTACTTGATTTTGTTTACCATATATGCAATGTTCATAGAAATCAAAATCCAGAGTGAAATTAGACATACCTTCAACCATACCTTTACCGTGTAGTGTTCGAAGGCCCTTTTCTCCAATATGCCCCAGTATTTGATGCCACATCATGGTCTTCTTTTCAGGGATGGTATTGGTCTTGTCTTCTTTATTTGTCTGCTCAAGGACAACATAACTATTACACCCATTAGTATAAGTGCTTCCCAACAACTTGTACATATTTCCACACCGAACTCCTCTCATCAACAACATTGCTCCTCGTACCATCTTGCAAGTGCCCTTTCCCAATACAGTATCCACTCCTACATCATCCATCTTACTTACAAATATTAGGCTCCTGGCTAGTTTTGGAATTTGTAGAGCCCCGAGGAGAGTTCTAATCCTTCCATATTTTAGCAACAACTTAACACTTCCACATTCCATGATTTTTGTTGTCGAGTCATCTCCTAGGAATACATCACCACCATCATATTTTTCATATTAAGAGAACCACTCCCTGTGAGGAGTCATATGGTATGACGCACCTGATTCGATCAACCATACATCACAGTCTGCATGTGTACCTATAGATTCTAGGTAAACATCACCTCCTTCTTCAGTGGAGGTTTTCGCCTCTGTGGAAGAGGTACTATCAGATCCCTTTGTTTTTTCAACCTTCTTAGACTTGCAATCTTTCTTATAATGCCTACCACACTTCCAACATTTCCTCAAAGATTTTCCTGGAGACTTAGATCTACCTGTAGATTTAGATGTCCCCCTCGAAGGCTTACCAAGATTCCTGTCTTGGGTACAACCTCTAACAAATAAATCATATGTGCTATGACTATCCATGTTTTTCTTCCTCATCTCTTCAGATAACAAGGATGAAACTACATCCTCATACTTCAATGTAGATTGAGTGGTACTACCAATTGCTACAACCAGATTATCCCAAGAGCCTGGAAAAGAACATAACAAAGTAATACACTTATCTTCTTCTGCAATCGTAATATTAACAGAGACAAGTTGACTTACCAGAGTATTATAGGAATTTAGATGTTCAGTCATAGAATATCCATCTTCCATCCTAATATGATACAACTTCTTTCGAAGAAACACCTTGTTTACCAGGGACTTTGATTGATACAAATTCCCTAACTTATTTCATAATTCCTTGGCTGTAGATTCTCCCGAGACATTCAAAAACACCGAATCTGCCAGGCAGAGTTGTATAGTACTCCTTTCTCTTCTATCCAACTTCTCCCAATCTTCCTTTGACAGACTAGTAGGTGGTGTACTAGTAGTTTGTGTACTAGTAGGTTGTGTACCAATTGTCTGTGTGCCAGTAGGCTGCATACTAGTAGGTTGTGTACCAGTATCCACAGTGATCTATCGTTCTTTGTCTACAAGAAGGTCCTCCATATTGAGCTTCCATAGCTCAAATTTTTTACTGTTGAACTTCTCTATCTCGATTCTAGAAGAGTTCTCCATTCCTCTTTATACACTCGAATAACCACTGCAAAAGCTCCCACTAAACCCAGGTTTATCATAGACCCAAGATAAATTTGATCTATCAAGACCAAGCCAAACCCTCAACAACAAAGGCATCCCTCTGAAGCCAAAAATGAGCTTCGATACCACATGTAAGTTTTAAACTTGTGAAGTAAAGAAATGCATATAGATTCTTAAGTAAAACATAAATTAATCAATGGCTCATTCACATAGTACACAAAGATTTATATCGAAAACCCTCAACCTGGGAAAACCTTTCTTATTTTCATTATATTGATTTTCACCATTCACCATACAATATATACAATGTTTTTAGGTATTCTGTAGATACTAAAACCCTAATCCCTTAATCCAGGATTAATTTAGAAAACTGCTAAAAATAGAAAAATCCGCTAAAAATAGCAAAAATAGGGATCGTCAGACGCAATTGTCGAATCTGACGCACCCACACACACACATGAAAAGAATATAACACATACCCAACACAATACCTGAAAAGAAGAAATTGAAAGTTATGAGTGTTTGGTTATAGTTTTCTATTTAAAGAGGTATAATAACTGGATTGATAAAGAAAACAAGATGACAGTATAGACTTACTATGAAGTTGATGCATTTTTGTTGCTGTCGTCGATGGTCAGTGGAATCGTGTCAACCGATTGTTGCCCTTCCTGGATGAGGTTGTCCATTTTCCATTGGAACCATTATTCAATGTATCTTTTCATGGGGGGCATGTTGATTTCATCCTGTATTTCTATGTCGTAAAGGTCATTTTCTAATTTCCTTAGATCCATTGAAATACTATGCAGGCTCTGTTCAATTTCTTCATTGTGTGTCGAATAGTCCACTACCCAGCGCTTGAGCTCATCTACACGATGTTCAACTATCCCGTAAAACGTTTTGAAAGACAACCCCTTTAAAATATCAAGTTGTTCATCGAAGGCTTCTTTGGTCATTGACAAGGATTTGAGAATTAAGTTTGGGTCTTGAACCTCGTTGGTACTTTCAGCTAAGTCTATTTGGACCAGGTTTGTGAATAATTCTTCCTTTTCTAATATGGCTTATTTACATGATTTGACAATGAGCTCCAGGTTATTAACTTTCTTTTGCCAGCATGCTTTTACTTTTTTGGTCTGCTTCGGGGAGGGGAGATTCTTTTGCCTTCTTTTAAGTTCCGAGGGCATGGTTGAAAAAAGGGGTCAACACTTGTTCATAGAAACATTGATCATTTTTTAAATTCTCCTGCAAATTTTCGAGCAAATCATTTGACCTCTTTCAGAAGGAAACTATATTTTGTGGTGTTTCCCAGGCTTCAGTAACTAGTTGCATTATTTTCTTGATTTTATTCTCCACAAGGGCGCTAGACGATGCAAGCAGGGTAGAGGATACTTTCATATTGGTTGCAGTGGTAGAAGACATGTTTTTTAGTAAAGAACTGGCAAATTTTGGGGCAGCAATGAAAGCCTCCTCAAATTCCTTGAGGCGGTCTTTCAGTCTGGAATTTTTTTCTTCAATTCCTCCAATGGAATCATCAAGAGCATCACCGGTTACGTAGTGAAATAGGGAGATTTGGGACAACCGCATTTTCCTAAAGTTAATCTCTATGCGAGATTTGTCTTTCCTATTTGTTACATCTCTCCTTTCAATGACCATATTTTTAGATTGACTGTAAAAAACAATGCTCTGGAATACGAAGGATTCATCTTCGTAAAAAATGTCGGTCTCAGTTATTTCCATTGCGGACGGACCAACCTTGTGCATGTGCTTAGTTTCACTTTCAAGTTGCAACTGTTCACTTTCAATTTCAGGTTTGTTTTCCTGCCCTGCATTTTTTTTCTCTTCTTCGTCAGTGGAATTTTGTGAGAACTATCAATTTTTATGTGAGGGTTCTTATCTCCTCCTCCGTTTGAAGATTTATGGGTTGCTTTCTTACTAGGGTGGGCCATTGAAGCAATGCTCTGTGATTTCGTTCTCTTGGGAGTGATGGTGGGGGATTGGGCACTCTTCTCACCACATACTTTTCCCTATTGTCTGTAAAATTCAATCGTGCTTTGCAATGTTTCTACGTCGCAATCGCCAGAAGCAGGATTGTTGTCGTCAATGTCCTTGTCTTCGGTCAGGTTTCTATGGATAAAAGAGTTGCTAAAGCCAACTTCTAGTAAATGTTCTAAAAAAATACCATTAGGGTTGAACCCTTTTAGCCTTTTAGCATATTTTAGGTTCAATTTCTTGAAATGGCCGGCAAATTCATCAATATTGTTGACGTTTCTGCACACAAAGTCCCCGACTTTCCAAAGCAGAGGAATGAACTGTTTTTTTTTTCTTGTCATGGAAAAAATGCAACCAATGGTTGCATTGCCTTGCTATTTATTCAACAAACATCTTGTCCGTGATGTGGCATGGAAGGAAAGCAGGATTTTCCTTGGAGCCAAAGACCATTAGTACACTGTGATTTTCCTTTCATTCAAGTGTGCCCTTCTTGTTCAAAAACTTGGTTGTCTGGACACACATCCATGAATCATCCTTCCCTAACAATAAATCTTTGAAAACTGAGAGAAAGTCATTAAAAAAATCATAAAAACAATGGGAGGCCTTGTGCCTCCACAGGGTCTGGTACCAGAATGTTATTGGGTTGAATCCACAGTTTATTTTCTTGGAAAGAGATAGTTTTGGAAACAAACAACAATGCACTATTGCAAAAATCAAGTAGGATGACATATAAAATTTATTCGATTCTTTGAATCGTGACAACTAGGAACAGATCTCAATGGAAATTAGCTTCCCCCAATCAAAAATGAATTGTTCCTTGACTGTGAAGTAAAAAATATAAATAATTATATGGGAAATGCTTGCCATGTTTGCTTGTCCCGTTATTCTTGTAAACAACCAAGCAATTTCCCAGAATAGATCTCTAAAGGAACTTGCATGCAACTTTGTGATATCTTTAGGAACTATTGTCGGGTCTTAGAGGAACTCAACTAAGATGTGCAACCCGTTATCATGTTTTTCTAGGAATTGATTGCAGTCTTTTCCTCTGAAGGTCATTGTTGGCTCTGAAAGTTTTAACATCTTACGGAATACCTAAGGTGACAAAGAAACATGAGAATGGTCACACAGTGGAATAATTCTTCGGTTTGGAATATAGTTTTTGGCACACCAAGAGACCACCTCCTTACAGTCAAAAACCTTAGGGACGCAGCCTGCACGAGAGATTCTAGCGGTCCAATTCACTTCGTTATGGGTGGAACGTGATGAATAGTAAAAGTATGCCCTGAACCACTAAACGTTCTGGTCCTGATGTCCGAAGATATTTACTGTGTCTCCACAAAATTGAGATTGACCTGCTGCCATAAGTTTATAGGAACGTTTGTTTTCTCCAGACGCTAAATGAAATGAAAATATGGAAGGGATAATATAATGCTATGAAAATCTTGGTCCAATGTTTGGGAATGGGAGATATCCTCGAGACTTTCACTCATTAATGACAATTTCGACGGTTGTTGCATGATGTGATGTTAACATTAAACACTAGTAATTGCATACATAGAAATGCAAACATGGGGGATACGACAATGACCGATTAAGCATTGTAGATTTATTGAACGGGCCAACGCGACGACCCGTGTTTGAGATGAACAATCGGAAGGGACAATATAACTCTCCACAAATCTTGGTTTAATGTGTAATAATGGGAGATCTCCTTGAGCGTTTCGCTCATTAATGACAATGTTGATGGTTCCTGCATGATCAGCTGTTAGCATGAAAGGTTTCTAATTGCATACTAATAAATAAGTACGGAGGTCGCGGGGACGGGAAAAAGAAGATTCAAAATAGGGTTACAAGGTACAACTGTTTGAGGTGAGGGTGCGAGGGTCAAATTGTATGTCTCGAATTTTTTTGATTGAAATACGTGTAACATCGAAGAGGGTATGATAGGACAGTCCGGAGGGAAATTTGTATATCACTAGTAAGAGCATAACTAATTTATATTAGGAAGGACAGGAAGTTAGTGGGGATGGAAGGCAGCGACACATACTTTGAAACATTTGTGGGTCATGGTAGAGGAGTCTACGGTGGAGTTGTAGATCACAAAAGTTTTGAGTGCATGATGTATATCACGGAACAAGAAGCATCAGAGTTTGAAAGAGACAATCCAACAACCGCGTCCATAAAATTGGCTAAGTATGGAAAGGAACAATGGTCAGTTGGATTCATCATGTGAGGATATAGATGGAGATGAAGAAATGTCAGCCCGCCAACGTTGGAACCCACGATCATAGAAAGACGACTAAGTATATAACCAGAAAGAGATAATACATGTGAAGAAGAAAAGGGAAAAGGGTTAAGGAGTCCACGGTGGAATTGTAAATTATGAAAATTTTGAGTGCAAGATGTATATCACGGAACAAGAATCAACAGAGTTTGAATGCGCCAACCCGAAACAATGAATAAGAATTGGAGATTTTGTGAACCCATCAACACGAGGATCCAAAATAGGTTGACAAGGTCTCCCCAAAAGATGTGAGGCCCTGGTGGTCAAATTGTATCTCTTAGAACATTTGAATGCATAATCTGTAACACGAAAGAGGGGACAATTTCAGAACCTGGTAGTCAATTTATAGATTAAATGACCCAGCTTAGCCATTCGATTATTCCTCAATTGCTGGTTCAAATCCTAATTTTTCTTATACCATTGATCCGATTACCAGGAAGAGGAAATATTTCCCTCCCCATAATAAACCGGTTAGTTGGATTTCACTATCTCAATGGTTCTGTCAATAAGAAATATCCTTTTTGCTAGTTCCCAACTCGATCAATAGCACAATCCAAACTCCACAAACCACATGTAAACCCGCCTCACCCATAGATTATATTGCGAAGGGTCGGATGCCAATTGTTTCATACCAGTGTGTGTAGTTGTCACTAGTAAGATCATAACTAATGTATATTACGAAGGAAAATAAGTTAGTGGGGATGGAAGGCAATGCCAAATACTTTGAAACATTTGTGAACTGTGGTCGAGTGAAGATTGCGAGTTCGAGGAGTCCGCGGTGGAATTGTGGATCACAGAAGTTATCACAGAACAAGAAACCACAGAGGTTGAAAGCACCAACTTTGCAACCGCGACCATAAAATTGGCTAAGTATGGAAAGCAACAATGATCGTTCAGATTCATCATGTGAGGATATAGATGGAGATAAAGATATGTCAGCCCGCCAACATTGGAACCCACGATCATAGAAAGGCGACTAAGTATATAACCAGAAAGTGATAATACACGGGAAGAAGAAAAGGGAAAACAGGCTAAGGAGTCCACGATGGAATTGTAGATCATGGAAATTTTGAGTAAAAGATGTATATAATGGAACAAGAAGCCACAGATTTCGAAAGCACCAACCCAAAACAATGACTAAGAATTGGAGATTTCGTGAACACGTCAACAGGAGGATCCAAAATAAGGTGACAAGGTCTCCCTAGAAGACGTGAGGCCCGGACGGTCAAATTGTATCGCTCAAAACATTTGAATGCATAATCTGTAACATGGAAGAGGGGACATTGTCAGAACCCGGTAGTCAATTTGTATATTTCAGAGGGTTGGATGCCACCTGTTTCGTACCAGTGTGTTCATTTTTCATTAGTAAGAGCATAACTAATGTATATTAGGAAGGACAAGAAGTTAATGGGGATGGAAGGCAACGACAGATACTTTGAAACATTTGTGAACCATGGTAGAGTGAATCTTGCGAGCTCGAGGAGTCCGCGCTGGAATTGTAGATGACAGAAGTTTTGAGTGCAAGATGTATATCACAGAACAAGAAGCAGCAAAGTTCGAAAGCAACAACCCGACAACTGCGGCCATAAAATTGGCTAAGTATGGAAAGGAACAGTGGTCGGTCAGATTCATCATGTGAGGATATAGATGGAGATGAAGATATGTCATCCCGCCAATGCTGGAACCTACGATCATAGAAAGGCAACTAAGTATATAACTAGAAAGCGATAATACACGAGAAGAAGAAAAGGGAAAAAGGGCTGAGTGCGCAGTGGAATTGTAGATCACGAAAATTTTGAGTGAAATATGTATATCATGGAACAAGAACCAACAGAGTTCGAAAGTGCCAACCCGAAACAGTGACCAAGAATTGGATATTTCATGAACCCGTCAACATGAGGATCCAAAAAAGGTTGACAAGGTATATCCATAAGACGTGAGGCCCCAACGTTCAAATTGTATCGCTTAGAACATTTGGATGCATAATTGGTAACATTGAAGAGGGGACGATGTTGAAATCCGGTAGTCAATTTGTATGTTGCGGAGGGTTTGATGCCCACTGTTTCATACCAGTGTGTTTAGTTGTCACTAGTAAGAGCATAACTAATGTATATTAGGAAGGACATCAAGTTAGTGGGGATGGAAGGCAGTGACAGTTACTTTGAAACATTTGTGAGCCATGGTATAGTGAATCTTGTGAGTTTGAGGATTCCATGATGGAATTGTAGATCACAAAATTTTTGAGTGCACGATGTATATCACGGAACAAGAAGCAGCAGAGTTCGAAAGCACCAACCCAGCAACCGTGGCCATAAAATTGGCTAAGTATGAAAAGGAACAACGGTCGGTCAGATTCATCATGTGAGGATATAGACGAAGATGGAGATATGTCAACTCGCCAATGCTGGAAGCCACGATCATAGAAAGGCCACTAAGTGAATAACCAAAAAGTGATAATACACGGGAAGAAGAAAAGGGAAAAAGGACTAAGGAGTCCGCAGTGGATCAGGGAAATTTTGAGTGCAAGATGTATATCACGGAACAAGAAGGAGAAGAGTTCGAAAGTGCCAACCCAGCAACCACGGGCATAAAATTGGCTAAGTATGGAAAGGAATTGCAGTCAATCAGATTCATCATGTGAGGATATAGATGGAGATTAATATATGTTAGCCCGCCAACGTTGGAACCGATGATTATAGAAAGGAGACTAAGTATATAACTAGAAAGCGATAATACACGGGAAGAAGACAAGGGAAAAAGTGCTAAGTATCTCACATAAGAACATCTATTGTTCGTTTATTAATGCAAATCCTTTCGAAACCCCGATGAGTTCTCACTAGTAAAGGAATAAATTTCATATCACAAAAGTTCTTTGGGTACAATATGTATATGTCAGAACATGTGGCATAAGTGTTGGATATCGCGAACAGGGGACATAAGTTATGGATACCACAAATCACAGAACAAGAAGCAATAGAGTTTGAAAGCGCCAACCCGGCAACCGCGGCCATAAAATTGGCTAAGTGTGGAAAGGAACAACGGTCGATCGGATTCGTCATGTGAGGATATAGATGAAGATGAAGATATGTCAGCCTGCCAACACTGGAACTCACGATCATAGAAAGGCGACTAAGTAAATAACTAGAAAGAGATAATACATGGGAAGAAGAAAAGGGAAAAAGGATTAACGAGTCTGAAGTTGAATTGTAGTTCACAAAAATTTCAAGTGCAAGATGTATATCACGGAACAAGAAGCAACAAAGTTCGAAAGCGCCAACCCGACAACCACGGGCATAAAATTGGCTAAGTATGGAAAGGAACAACGGTCGATCGGATTCGTCATGTGAGGATATAGATGGAGATGAATATATGTTAGCCTGCCAATGCTAGAACCCGCGATCATAGAAAGGCGACTAAGCATATAACTAGAAAGCGATAATACACGAGAAGAAAACAAGGGAAAAGGGCTAAGTATCTCACAAAAGAACATTTATTGTTCACTTATTAATGAAAATCCTTTCAAACCCCTGGTGAGTTCTCACTAGTAAAGGAATAAATTGCAGATCACGGAAGTTCTTTGGGTGCAAGATGTATATGAAGGAACATGGGACATAGGTGTTGGATAACGCAAACCCGGGACCCGGTGATCAGATAATTGGCTAAGTATTGAAAGGGACTGCGGTCGGTCGAGCTCATGGTGTGAAGATATAGATAAAG
Source organism: Picea sitchensis (assembly GCA_010110895.2). Taxonomy (NCBI): domain Eukaryota; kingdom Viridiplantae; phylum Streptophyta; class Pinopsida; order Pinales; family Pinaceae; genus Picea; species Picea sitchensis. The sequence goes on along the minus strand of SNQJ01S0015400.1, from coordinate 96,451 downwards.
AATTTCCAATTTGCGAATCCATGAGGTCATGATCATATAGTTGCGACTAAATATAGAACCACAAATGGATAATAGAGGGGGGGGAAAGAGAAAAATTACGATTTTTTATACATTCATGTGGACAAATTGTATATCACGGAACTCCAGGTGTTGTTTGCATCTCACGGAAGATTTGAAACACAATTTTGAGGTCGTCAATCTAGGAAACTGCAATCGAAAAAGTGTGCAAGTATGGAACATGGAAATGATGGTCGGGACTTGTTTTCACTAATATATTGAAATTTGTAATAGCTTTGTCAATACCTGGCAAGATCTTCTTTGCATTTTTCTGGAAAAGTTCTGTAGGGATGGTCGGTTGTCGAGACTTTTGCTTATTAATGACGATTTTTACGGTTATTGCATGATGTCATTTTAGTATTAAACCTTTGGTGTTGCATATATGGAAATAAGTATGAGGATGGGAAGAACAGGAAATAGTGACTAGGAGTTCGAGTTTTCGAGAACCCACCAACACGAGGATCCAAAATAGGGTGACAAGGTTTACCCAAAAGATGTGAGGCCCCGACGACCAAATTGTATATCTCAGAACATTTGAATGCATAATGTGTAACATGAAAGAGGGGACGATGTCGGAGTCCGGTAGTCAATTTGTATATGGCGGAGGAGCAGGTGCCAATTTTTTTGTACCAATGTGTCCAGTTGTCACTAGTAAGAGCATAGTTAATGTATATTAGGAAGGACATGAAGTTGGTGAGGATGGAAGGCAGGGACAGATACTTTGAGTGAAGATAATGTATATGAGGAACACGTGGTGGAATTGTAGATCACATATGTCTTAAGTGCAAGATGTATATCACAGAACAATAAACAACTGAGTTCCTAAGCACCAACCTGACAACCGCGGCCATAAAATTGGCTAAGTATGGAAAGGAACAACGGTCGGTCAGATTCACCATGTGAGGATATAGATAGAGATGAAGACATGTCAGCCCACCAACCCTAGAACCGGATATCATCGAAAAGAGAATATGTATATATCTAGAAAGAGATAACGGATGGGAAGAATAAAAGGTGAGTTCGTGTGCGCCAACCCAGCAACCACGACCATAAAATTGACAAAGTATGGAAAGGAACATTGGTCGGTCAAATTCGTCATGTGAGGATATAGATGGACATGAATATATGTCAGCCCACCAACCCTGTAACCCGCGATCATAGAAATATGACTAAGTATATAACCAGAAAGCGATAATGGACGGGAAGAAGAAGAGGGGAAAAAGGCTAAGTATCTGACAGTAGAAAATCCATTTTTTCGTTTATTAATGCCAATTTTTTCGAACCCCTGTTGGGTTCTCACTAGTAAAAGCATAAATTGCAGATCACAGAAGTTCTTTGGTTGCAATATGTATATGAAGGAACAAGGGATTTAGGTGTTGAATACCGCGAACTCGAGACTTGGTGGCTATATAATTGGCTAAGTATTGGCCAAGAGAAAGTTTTGATATTTATTTCAATAGTATTCACACTAATATATATTAATGGATTATTTTTGTTTCAAATGAAAATCATCTCCCAATTTACAGGATGTTGTTCGGTTCGAAAATTTCGTTGAAACCACAAAAGTTTTGACTGCAAGATGTATATAACGCAACAAGAAGCAGCAGAGTTCAAAAGCGCCAACCCGACAACCGCAGCCATAAAATTGGCTAAGTATGGAAATAACAACAGTCAGTCAGATTCACCATGTGAGGATATAGATGGAGATGAAGATATGTCAGCCCGCTAACCCTGGAACCTGCAATCATAGAAAACCGACTAAGTATATAACCAAAAAGCGATAATAGACGAGAAGAAGAAAAGGGGAAAAGTGCTAAGTATCTCACAGAAGAAAATCTAATGTACCTTTATTAATGCCAAGATTTTTGAACCCCTGGTGAGTTATCACTTGTTAAAGCACAAATTGCATATCACTGAATTTCTTTGGCTGCAATATGTATATGACGGAACAGGGGACATAGTTGTTGGATATCGCAAACTCGGGGCCCGGTGGCCAGAAGGTGAGTCATCACTACTTAAATCATAAATTGCAAATCACAGAAGTTCTTTGGTTGCAAGATGTATATGATGGAGCAGGGGACATAGTTGTTGAATACCGAAAACCTGGGAATCGGTGGCCAGATAATTGGCTAAGTTTTGTCTAAGAGAAATTTTGTATATTTATTCCAATAGTACTCATATTAGTATATATGCACAGATATTATCAAATAGAAAAAGATGCAATATATTCAAGATATTGAACAGGAACATGGCGTCAACACTTGATTTTCTTTGTTGTAAGTCATTAATTAATTCTATTTACGAGACTCGAAGAATGAAAGCAGGACGGGTCCTCCAATTTTTTTCTTTAAGTATAGGGCCGACACCACATAAGTATGGCCTATGAAAAAATATTCTTCCATGTAAAATGTAAGCAATGAACAGAGTAGACTTTATTTAAATGAAAGTACTGGGCAATAGAAAGAAAAGTGTGTCGTCCATGTTTAATGACACACAGAAAAAAAAAGGTACAAAATAAAATGAAAAGCAATACCAGAGATTGGAAAACACCATTAAAAAAAAACCCGCAAATATTCTATATTCAAATAATATGGTTTACAAAATACAACTGAGATTATTTGCCACAATGACTGTGATTTGGCCTACCACCGACCAATAAAAATTATGTAGAATGATGAAGCTTGTTGACAGTATTCTTGACGATCAAATCCTTTATTCGTAAAAAACAACGAGTTGAATATCAATTTCGGGTATTGGACTTAATTGGTGCTGCCAAGTAGATCTATCCTAGTTTTTTGAATAGCTTGTCTCTTCTAGATATGGCTTAGCTGCATTGGCTAGTTTTTCAACATTTCATTCTTTGTTAAGTATTAATTTTCCTCTGCTATTGAAAACTTGGGGTTTAAGGTGCTTTCCTTGTAATGTTCCTAACCATTGACATCCGAGACAACTTAGAAATGTGATTTAGGCCCAATTCAAAGTCGATGGAGTCGCTTTATGTGACATCAGTTATGGGACAAAAAAAATTTCAAGTATGTTGTGATTGTTATTATCCCTGTATTCGATCATCTCTTTGGTTGAAAAGCCTTCCTGAAGATTTGTATGTTGAACTTATTTGTTTTATTACAGTACATTGGAAGGAATGTCCAAGCCAACTACAAAATGTTCTTATGTTGAAGTACATGACTTCTTCCAGCAACACAGGTGTGGCAAGTGTATCAATTGTTGCAGATCGCATCAACATAGGTATGGAAAGTGCATCAAATGTTGTAGATCGCATCAGAATATATCTTTCATCATAATGGTCACAGACATGGCGGCCCGCAAAAAGGTCTGGAATGTTCACAGGTAAGCCAAATATGTGGAGTCTGTAACTACATACAGATGACAGTGAACAAACTTTGACAAAGAACATGGATTTCTGTCAAGTCTGTTACCACACCTAGAAGTAGCTCAACAAACTTTGAAATAAAAACTTCTGTAGTTATAATATGTTGTTTTATCCACCCATACAGTTTTTGTTACCCACTTCTGGGTACATTCATGAATGGAGTAATATTTCACGTCGTTTAAGAACACCAAAGACCATGTTGCAAGCCACGGTAAGTGTGTCGCCCCTGACAAAGACAAATTCTTGTGTGCTCTACAGAATTCGATACACTTGCCAAATCTGTGTTGTTGGAAGAAACTATATACTTCAACGAAGAAGTATTTTTCATGCAACCTGAAAATCCATTCCAACTCCCAGAAAGAAAACAAATAAGATCAACAAACAAATCTCCAGGCAGGATTTTCAACCAACCAAAGCATCGAATACAGGGAGAACACCAACCAAAAGATAATTGTTCTTTTTTTTTCCCCTATCCGAGTTTATGTTGGATAAATGTCACATAAAACCAGTCTCTCTTCTTTCATTTGGGCCTCAATCGCATCTCCAAGTTTTCTTACATGTCCATGACCAGGAACATTAGAACGAAGGCACCCTAAAGCCCAACTCTTTGATGATAGAGAGAAATGGAAATAAGTATTTAAAATCAATATTGGAGGATGTCAGTATGATCTTCCATAGATTTTGGGTTAATTCATTTTAATGACAAATGCTCTCAATATTTTCTCTTATTAATGCCAATATTTTTTAATATGTACGTTGAATAATGACTAATATCACATATTAACATTCCCATATCCGAGAATTTTTTTATAAATCTGACATCTAACATATGCACAATATTAAATAGGGACATGACATCAAGGCCTCTGTGGGTGATACATTCGTGGATGGAAGTGACGTAGTACAATATTGCATTGTTACTATGATGAAGCCTTTAAAAAACTAAAAGAGCCAATATTTTTTTTTTTGCAAATTCAAAATGCAGGCAAAAGAAATTACCAGATCCCGTAATATTCGCCTATCTACTCATTTTAATGGGAGATGTCCTCGATATTTCTACTTATTAAAGCCAATATTTTCAAACCTGTCTGGTCATTTGTGAATTTTGAAAGCATAATTAATGTCTATTGGGAAGGGCAGAAGATAACGGGGATGGAGGGGAGCGACAAAGTTTTTTAAATTTTTCTGAACCCGGAAAGGCGTCAACCTAACAAACTTTGAAAAATCGATTAATTATGGAAAGGTAGGTCAGATAGACAAACTCATCGTAGGCAGAGGCACGGTTGCGATTTTGAGGAGTGCGGGGTTGAATTGTAGAGCATGGAAGTTCTGGGTGCAATATGTATACATCGAACACGAGCTACCATAGTTCGATAACACCTATCCATGAAGCCACGTTCATAAAATTGGCTATGTATGCAACTGAACAACAGTCGGTCGAAATTGTGATGTGAAGATATAGATGGAGATAACGATTTCTCAATTCACCACACTAAGAACCCGCGAGCACAGAAATGTGAGAAAGTATAGAACTAGAAACGAATAATATAGCGGAAGAACAAAAGGTAAAAAATGGGAAAGTTGACAAGAGGGAAAAAAAAGGGAGAGAACAACTATATCGTCCAAAGAAAAAAAATTACGCTCATAACTATGAAACCATAGTAATACATAAACCATTCAAAAATCATCGCCAACTATGAAATATAGTTGGAGGATGACAAACTTTGGTCGAAGGCATAAGAGATGCAATTTACATCGACTGCAAAATTTGTATGTTATTTTATCTTAATAGTATTTTATGGGGAGTCAACTGCAAAACAATGTAACAACAGATCCAACTGTGGATGCAACACCCCAAAATTGCAAACCCTAGGAAAACAAGACCAAGAATCAAATAAAAACCCAATCAAGAAGCACCAAAAGGCCCAACTGCAGTCGCAGGCCTGAACCCTGCAAAGTCGAATCAATCAACAATAAACATCATCCAGTGAACAAAGAAGCAAGCAACAACCAGTCCACCAGGAATGTCGCAGTTCCAATCGCAGTTGTAGACCCCCAAACGTGCAAACTGCAACAAGACAAACATACAAACAACAACAACAACAACAACAACAACAGGAAAATAATAAATCAATGGAGATGAAAGAAGCAAGCATGAACCAGTGAACCAACAATGTCGCTGAAGCACAATATTTCCCAAATTGACTGCATAGAACATTGCATATAAAATAAAAAATGGAAGAAAATGTATTGTAACAAGCCTGCTAAGTAAACATTCAACACTGCCAATCCTGTTAGGTAAACATTTAAGTCTGTTAGAAATGCTCTGTAAACATTTAAAAAAAAATGCAATGTGTCAGGTCTCTGACGTACTAAAGAAAAATTATTATAATTTATGTAACAATAGTTCGAACAGTAGAGAATGTATTTGAAGGCCAAACTTTGTATATGCTAGCATATCAAACATTGGCATAAATTTAGCTAGCAGAAAATGCTAAGACAAACATTCGAACTAATGCTAGCATTAATCCACCTTCAAGCAATACATAGAAAAAATATATGATTCAAAAAGACTACACGATAAAAAAGTTCGGATATGTTAACGTATAAAACTTTGGGAATAGCGAAGCCGACAATAAGACCTTCAATCTATTATCCAATTAGATCACTACATATATGGTACTTTTTAGTATATAAAAATCAATGTTTTTAGTTCCCTAGCTCCAACAATAGAGATTATGCAAATATTTGTGGTCAAAGGACAAACTAATATGAAGTCAACAAATTATCGATCACTATAGTCCCTCTATGCCTATGGCAGGGACTAATAATATTGAGCACTTACGTCTATGTATAGATAATAGATGTAGACATAGTATATAATCAATTATAAAAAACAAAATTTCTTATGTAGATTACTATTGCAATATAGTTCTATAATTTGCAATTTTCACCTTAATATTAATAATATTGGGCTCTTATGTATTTATCAATTGTTTGGTCAACACAAAATCATGTTTTCATAGCACAAAATACAAAGAATGATAATCATATAATCATTATGAATATTAATAATATTGAGCTCTTGTGTATTTATTATATAATTGTATATTAATAATATTGATCTCTTACGTAGTTATCAATTGTTTGGTCAACACAAAATCATGTTTTCATAGCACGCAATATAAAGAATGATAATCATATATAATCATCGTCTATTTATTATATAATCATATATTAACAAGTGTTGCATGGCAACGTAGTCTCTGCCAGGTTGGAATGGGAATAAATGCATTGCTACGACGAGACCAAGCAGAGACACGTGGGAAGCAGCTTGAAGTACATATGGTATCCATGCAGAGGATGACTTGTGGCAGTGTGTCACAGGCTAGCCACAAGACATTGGGATAGTAGATGAACCCCAAGGTTAATATGCGAACGGGGCAGTTTTTTCCTGGGGTGTGTATAGTTCAAACATGGGACTTAGAAATTTATGTCTCAATGACCTGCAATAAAGGTTCCTGGAAAAAAGGACCAGAAATCATACACATTAAACATTCAAATATAATAAACACAATTTCCTGACATCCAACATAGTTGAAGGAAAAAAAAAATTAGCATTCCCGAATTAGCTTTCTTTGAAATTGATCAAAAATTAATAATGCCTTGCAATAAAGGTTCCTGGAAAAAAGGACCAGGAATCACACACATTAAACATTCAAATATAATAAGCTCAATTTCCTGACATCCAACATAGTTGAAGGAAATTTTTTTTAGCATTCCCGAATTAGTTTTCTTTGAAATTTATCAAAAATTAATAATGTTTGTTACATATTTTTGGAATTTGTTCCATATTTCTGGAAATTTAAATTTGTTTTTCATATAGATTGGGATTGGGGCTCCCACGGACCATAAAATAAATAAGTACAAGAAATAGGACTGTAGAAAGAAGAAGTGCACGACGGTAGAGAGGAAGACCTGAAAAGAAGAAATTGGAAGTTATGAATCTTTGGTTAGAGATTTCTATTTAAAGAGGTGGAATAATTGGATTGATAAAGAAAACAAGATGTGATCAACATAGAATTACTATGAAGTTGATGCATTTTTTTTGTTGTCATCAACGACCACTAGAATCGTGCCAACCAATTGTTACCCTTCGTCGATGAGCTTTTCCATTATCCGTTGGAACCATTCTTCAATGTAGCTTCTCATGGGGGCCACGTTGATTTCATCCTGGATTTATATTTCGAAAAGCTCATTTTCTAATTTCCTTAGATCCACAGAAATATTATGCAGAGCATGTTCAATTATTTCATTGTGTGCAGAATAATCCACTAGCCAGTTCTCGACCTTATCTTCACCATATTCAAGGATGTCGTAAAACTTTTCTNNNTCGAAGGCTTGTTTGGTCAAGGACAAGGATTTGAGGATTAAGTTTGGGTCTTGAACCTCATTGGTACTTCTGGCTAAGTCTATTTGGGTTAGGTTTCTGAATAATTATTCTTTCTCTGATATGGCTTGTTCACATGATTCAACAATGAGCTACAGGTTCTTAACTTTCTTTTGTCAACATGCTTTTAATTGTTTGATCTGCTTTGGGGAGGGGATATCCTCTTGTATTCTTTTCAAATCTGATCTATTGATGGCATGGTTGGAAAAAGGGGTCACCATCTGTTCATAGAAATGTTCTTCATTTTCTAAATTCGTTTGCAAATGTTCGTGCAAATCATTTGCTCTCTTTCAAAAGGAAGTTGTATTTTGTGATGTTTCCCAAGATTCAGTAATTAGTTGCATTATTTTCTTGATGTTCTTCTCTACAAAGGATCTACAGGATGTGAGGAGGATGGAGGATCCTTTTAAATTGGTTGCAGGGGTAGTAGGCATGGTTTTTTCTAAAGGACTGAAAAACACTAGGGTAGAAATGAAAGCCTCCTCCAATTACTTGATTCGGTCGTTCAGTCTGGCATTCTCCACTTAAATTCCTCCAATGGAATCATCAAGAGCATTAGCAGTTGCACGGTGAAATCGAGAGATTTGGGATGACTGCATTTTCCTAAAGTTAATCTCTATACGAGATTTTCCTTTCTTATTTGTTACATCTCTTTTTTCAATGATTAATTTTTTAGATTGGTTGTCAAAAACAACGTTATGGAATATGAAGGATTCATCTTCGTCAAAAATGTTGGTCTCAGCTATTTTCATCATGGAACTATGGTGCATCGCATCCACGGGCGGGTTAACTTTGTGCAACAAGGCATCCACAAAAGTTTCAAGTTGCATGTCCTCACTTTCAATTTCGGGTTCTTTCGCCTGCCCTACAATGTTTTTTCTCTTCTTCATCAAGGGAAGCTTGTGAGAACTATCAATTTTTCCGTGAGGAGGGTTCTTATCTCCTCCTTCGTTTGAATATTTCTGGGTTTCTTTCTTACTTGGGTGGGTCGTTGAAGCGAAGCTCTGTGATGTTGTGCTCTTGGGAGTGTTGGTCGGGGACTAAACACTCTTCTCACCGGATCCTTTTCCATGATGTCTATACAATTCAGTTGTGCTTTGCAATGTCTCTACGTCGCAATTGTCAGAAGCAGGAGTGGTGTCATCACTGTCTCTGTCTTCGGTCATGCATCTATGGATAAAAGAGCTGCTAAAGCCAACTGATAGTAAATGTTCTCGAAAAATACCATTAGGGTCGAACCCTTTTATCCTTTAAACATATTTTAGGTTCAATTTCTTGAAATGGCCTGCGAATTGATCAATATTGTTGACGTTTCTGCACACAAAGTCCGCAACTTTCCAGGGCAGAGGAATGAACTATTTTTTTCTCTTGTCATGGAAAAAATGAAACCAGTGGTTGTATTGCCTTGTTATTTCTGTAACAAACATATTGTCCATGATGTGGCATAGAAGGAAAGAAGGATTTTCTTTGGAGCCAAAGATCATTATTACACTGTAGTTTTCCTTTTTTTCAAGTGTCCCCTTCCTGTCCAAAAACTTGGTTGTCTGGCTAGACAGTCGGGGAGCATCCTTTCCGAACAATAAATCTTTGAAAACTGAGACACAGTCATTAAAAACCTCATAAAAAAAATGGGAGGCCTTGTGCATCCATGAGGCCTGGTACCAGAATGTTACTGGGTCGAATTCATAGTTTATTTTCTTGGACAGAGACAGTTTTGGAAACGGAGAGCAATGCACTATTGCGGAAATCAAGTAGGATGACATATAAAATTTATTCGATTCTTTGAATCGTGACAATTAGGAGCAAATTTCAATGGAAATTGGCTTCCCCCAATCGAAAATGAATTGTTCCTTGACTATGAAGTACATAATATAAATAACTATATGGGAAATGCTTGTCATGGATTCCTGTTCTGTTATTCTTGTAAACAGTCAAGCAATTTCCCTGAATGGATTTCTAAAGGAACTGACCTGCAACTTTGTGATATCTTCAAGAACTATTAGCAGGTCTTCGAGGAACTCGAGTAAGAGGTCCAACCCGTTATCATGTTTTTCTAGGAGTTGTTTGCAGTCTTGTCCTCTGAAGGTCAATGTTGACTCTGACAATATTAACATCTTGCGGAAGACCTAAGTGACAAAGAAATAGGAGAATGGTCAAACAGTGTAACAATTCTTTGGCTTGAAATATATATTTTGGCGCACCAAGAGACCACCTCCTTATAGTCAAAATCCATAGGGATGCAACCTGCACGAGCGATTCCAAAGGTCCAAATCACTTTGTTCTGGGAGGAATGGGATGAATATTAAGAGTATGCCCTGGACCACTGGAAGTTACGGTCCTCACGTTCGAAGATATTCACTGTATCTCCACAAAATTGTTGTCGAGTTGCTGCCATAATTTTATGAGAACATTGATTTTCTCCAGACGATATTTGAAATGAAGAGTTGGAAGGGATAATATAATCCTACGCAAATCTTGGTCCAATGCGTGTGAATGGGAGATCTCCTTGAGACATTCTCTAATTAATGACAATTTCGACAGTTGTTGCATGATGCACTGTTAGAATTAAAGACAAGTAATTGCATACATAGACGTGCAAACATGGAAGGTACGACAATGAGCAATTAAGGATTGGAGATTTCCTGAACGGGCCAACACGACGACACGTGTTTGAGATGATCAAATGGAAGGGATAATATAACTCTTTGCGGATCTTGGTTTAATGCATATTAATGGGAGATCTCCTCAAGCGTTTCGCTCATTAATGACAATGTTGACAGTTCTTACATGGTGAGTTGTTAGCATGAAAGGTTACTAATTTCATATCAAGAAAGAATTACGAAGGTCATGGGGTGAGAAAGAGAAATTAAAGAGTGTCTAATTATCGAAAGCGGTCGGGCGGGCTTCAAAATAGGGTTACAAGGTACAACCGTTGGAGGTGAGGACCCGAAGGTCAAATTGTATGTCTTAGAACTTTTTGAGTGAAAAACGCATAACACGAAAGAGGGCATGATGGGACAGTCCAGAGGGAAATTTGTATATCGCAAAAGTCCGGGTAATGTTTGTAGGACACGAAACAATGGAAGTGAAAACGTGAGCCCGCCTATTCGAGAACCTGCAATCGAAAAAGTGGCTCAAGTATGGAATAGGGAAATGGTTGGGTGGATTCATTTTCGCTAATATATTGAAACTTGTAATATATATCCCATTACATGGAAACATCTTTTATGCATGTCTCTGGGCAGAAAAGAGAAAATAAGAGAAAATAAATTCATTTAAATTCGAGGAGTCGAGCTTCATTTAAATTTAACTATCTCGTCGATGCTTTTGCTTTTTAATGACGATCTGTGTGGTTGTTGCATGATGAACTGTTATCATTAAACCTTGGTTGTTTCATACTTTGGAAGAAGTGAGAAGGTGGCGAGCATAGTAAACAATGACTAAGAATTGGAGATTTCATGAACCCGCCAACTCAAGGATCCGTGAAAGAGATTCCATGAAATGGGAAAGTATGGAAAGAGGTCAAAAAAGCTTCAGATTTAGGGTGACAATGGTTCCCCAGGAGACATGACTTACCGAGGGTCAAATTGCATGTCTCATAACTTGAGTGAAAAATGTGTACCACGGAAGAGGGGATGATATGGGAGTCCGACAATCAATTTGTGTATGGCAGAAGTGTGGGAGATCTCCTCGATCCTTTTGCTCATTAATGACATGTTTAAGGTTCATGCATGACGAAGTGTTAGCATTAAATCTTGCCAATTGCATATCAAGAGAGAAGTAGGAAGGTGGTGGGGACAAGGAACAACAATTAAGGAATGGATAATTATCGAAAGAGGTTGGTGACACTTCGAAATAGGGCTACAAGATACAACACACAGAGGTGAGGGCTTGAGGGTCAAATTGTATCCCTCGGGAGTGTTGACGACAAAACGTGTAACATAGAAGAGGGCATGATGGTGCATTCCTGTGGACAAATTGTATATTGCGAAACTCTGGGTATTGTTTTCTAGTCGCGGAACATTGGAAACACAATCTTGAGCCTGCCAGTCTGGGAACCCGAAATCAAAAAAGCATCTAAGTATGGAACAGGGAAACAATAGGTCAGAATCGATACACATTAAATGTACCATGTCATGGAGATACAACCAACTTGGGGCTAAGTATTGAAAGGAACGACGTATGGTCGGGCTCGTGATGGGGCATTCTAGCAGACATATTGTATATCGTGGAACTTCGGGCACTGTTTGCAAGTTGCGGAAGAGTCGAAACACAATTCTGAGGCCATCAATCCAGGAACCCACAATCGAAAAAGTGTTCAAATATGGAATAGGGAAACGGTGGCTTGGACTTGTTTTCACTAATATATTGAAATTTGTAATAGCTTTCCCATTACTTGGCAAGATCTTCTCTGCATGTTTCTGGACAAGTTTTGTAGGGATGGTTAGTCCTTGAGGCTTTTGCTTATTAATGGCGAACTTTACGGTTATTGCATGATGGCGTCTTAACATTAAACCTTTGGTGTTGCATATTTGGAAAGAAGTACGAAGATGGCCATCACAGGAAATAGTGACTAGGAATTGGAGATTTTGTGAACCCACCAACCCGAGGATCCAAAATAGGGTGACAAGGTCTCCCTAGAAGAAGTGATGCCCCGATGGTAAAATTGTATCGCTCAAAACATTTGAATTCATAATGTGTAACATGGAAGAGGGGACGATGTCGGAGTCCAGTAGTCAATTTGTATATGGCGGAGGTCTAGGTGCTATTTGTAGGTCACAGAACAATGGAAGTTAATTTATACATCAAAATAATTAATGTGCATTGGGAAGGGCGCGATTGTGGTAGGGATGGAAGAGAGCCATAAATGGTTTGAAACTTTTTATGAATTCAGGTAAGGTGAAGCTTGCGAGTTGGAGGATCCTGGGGTGGAATTATAGATCAGGGAATTTTTTGGGTGCAAGATGTATATCATGGAATAGGTGGAAATTTTTGGTTAAGTATAGAAAGAAACGACGGTAGTAGCTATTGGTCACTATAATTGCTTATTTTACTAAACAATCAAGTGCTACATAAATTGTCAACCCAGGGAAGTCTGTTTATTTCAAAGGTAATCATGCACTATATATGCTCAATCTCAAAAGCAACCTAGAGTTGTAGTAAAAACATATTAATCACACTTTTCCTTGAACAAACTGAAGTTCTAACTTGAATTACAGGAAAGAAACCTACCTATTGCAGAGTTCAAAGTTTTAAAGAAATGATTAATTAAAGAATCTCGGATTACATTAAAGTAACAACAAGATGCTGCAACAGGAAAGACCAACTATCTTGTAATAGAGAACATGACCTTATTCCCAAAGCAGGAATCTTCAACACCTGTTTTCGATCATCACACTTTATGAACTCATTGCTTAACTGAAATAATTGACACACACTGAAGGCTAACTATTTATAGCAGAGAACATGACCCTATTCCTGAAGCAGGAATCTTCAGCACCTGTTTCTGATTATCAAGCTTTCATAAATTCACCAAGAAGGATTGCTAACTAGAATGATTAACAGTTACCCAAGCATGAATCATATGAAAACAATGTAACAACAAGACAGAGTTTAGTAAAGTAGTGTTTCAGCGAAACAGAGTTCAGTAAAGTAGTGTTTCAGCAAAATAGAATTTAATCAAAGCATGAACAGAAATAACACTAACACTCTACAAAGATAATGGGTGAATATTGTGAAGAAGGTGGGCCCTCCCTTCTCACAAGATTCCCCTGAAATGAAAGGAACTTAGAGAGAAATTCTCAGAACAGTCTTTTATTCATCTGTCAACTGTATTACATTACAATCTGAAGTAAAACACATCCCTCTCTGTAAATCCTTTTTCGTAAAAACCAGAAGATCCCCTCTAATGATGATTTCCTCTTATTTAAAGAGGAGAATCCCCTCGATACAATTTGATCAACAAATTATAGGTGTACAACTGAGTCCTATTCTTAGTCAGATTGAATTTCTAAAATGGAATAGGATATCCTAGTCTCCCGCAACATAATGCTATTACAAGTGCTGAGTGAGGTGTTGTTGTTACGGCTGGAGTAACAACTTCTTTATTTGTCTTCTTGTTACTGTTGTTGTATGTTGTTTCAGCATCGCAAATCGCGGGCTGTTTCAGCCACGGGATTTGCGTTCTGACTTTCAGCAACTTGGTCTCAGGTAGCAACGATGGTTAATGCTAGCTTCAAGGTGCGGCTGTTGTGGTCAATGTAACAATTTTGTGTTGTTGTTTCAACATTGTAGACCACGGACTGTGTAACAACTTCTTCTGTGTGAGTTGTTGTTTCAGCATCGTTGACCATAGACTGTGTAACAACTTTTGTGAGTTGTTGTTTCAACATCGTAGACCACGGAGAGTGTAGCATCTTCTTCTATGTGAGTTGATGTTTCAGCATCATTGACCACGGACTGTGTAACAGCTTCTGTGAGTTGTTGTTTCAGCATCGTAGTCCACAGACTGTTTCAGCCACAGGGGTTGCATGCTTTAACTATTTCAGCAACAGGCCTCAATGAGAATCTGCAGTTCGAACTGTTTCAACGCTTATACATTTATGATCAATGGTTAAGTACGAGAGTAATGTAAAATTATATGCAAAATAGATTAAACATATAGTAAAGAGAAGAGACGTTGTATACCTTTAGAAAGATAGGGTAAGGTGATAATGTGAGTTTAAATGTGAGTGAAACAAGGTGTAAAGGTAGAAAAAAGTGTGAGGAAAAAGGTACATTCTATGGTCCTAACATCCCCCCCAACTTAAAATGTTTCATGTCCTCGGGCAACTTCACTCTGAATCAGAATCTGAATACCGACTCTGAGCGTGCAAGTTACTCAAGCAATAGTTGTGGAAGGTGATGTCTGTTGGAGCTCTGAACCCTTGAACGCGTTGTAACCTTTGCCAAGCTGTTGTTTTGGCCTTCTTGGGCAGCTTGTAATGGACTTGATATTTCTCTGCTAGCATCCAGAGGATAGGAAAATGAAACTGGTACCCTATCCAGCTTTCAGCACATTGCTGAACACACTTGATGTAGCTAGGTACCCTGGAGATTTCTATCTCAAGATTAGTGGGGCTAAAAGGATTGTGTTCCTGTCTTTTCTCAGTAGATTGTTGCCAAAACATGTTATTTTCCTGTAGGGCAACAATCTCTATTGATTTGATGAAATGTTGACACTCCTGAAACACTGATGTCTGTAGTTGCTGAATGTGTTGAGTCATCCCTGGTTTCTTTAAAAAATGATAATACTCTGTAACAAAGGTGGCATCATTTTGTGGTTCTGGACTTATCCAGAGGAGGCGATTATCCTCATTGTGCTTGGTAGCTAGGAAGTCATCCTGCCATATAATATGATTGTTAAGGAAGGAGGTGAGTGCCCTAATCTGGATGTCACTGACAAGAGGGTTAAGGTTAAGCTGTCGGTTCTCAGGGATGGCCTCATTATGAAAATATGCCTCACAGAGGAGGTGTTGATCCATAGCAGAGGCTTCTGCAAAGGTTTTAATAAAATCTGTTGGATTTAATATTGCATGGGGTCTGCCTTCTTTGACTGATTTGATCTGAAACCATGTAAGTCATTCCATTAGGAACAAAGAGTAATTGCAGGATGGTTTCCTTGCAGCCAATAGCTTTTGTGCCAAGTCAAATATCAGGATCAATCTGCCTTTTAGCTCTTTATTCTGTTTCTTAAGGGTACGATATTCCTGGCGTGTTTGCTCCAAAGCTTCCCAATTTGAGTAAATATGATTTATCCAGATTTGTCTGTGTTCCTGCAGGCTTTTGGCCTATGTAACGACAAACTCTTTTTTCCATTTATGTATTATTGCCTGCTCATCCCATGGCTGAGTTTGTGTTTCAGCGTTGCAAGTAGTAGGCTAAGGGAGTGTCTGAGTGGCTTGTCCCACAAAGGTGTGGGTATTGATCTGGCTGGGAGGGGCAGATTCATCAATAGGCAATGTTTGTACAACTTTATGAACAAAAGTAGGGGTTTCAAATTCGACATTTGTTGCAGGCCAGGGCTCAGTCTTAATTTTGGAAGGTCCTGCTGCTTCTTGTGTAACAACAGGGTGTTCTTCTTTGACTGCAAAAGTCGAAGGTGCAGGGGAAGCTCCTGGCATTGGAATTTGAGTTACTTTGTAGCCTTCTTGATAGTAGATGTCCCCACATTGACTGCACATATATTCTCTATATGGATTCTCTGTTGTAGTTTCCTCTGACATGGTCGCTATGCGAGCTAGGGTGTACAAATTAAGTTCCTTCTCATAGGCTTCCTTTGCCGTGGCTAGCTCTTGCTTGTAGGCTTCCAGTTCAGACTTTAGGAACTCATTTTCTTGTAAGACAGAGGCCATTGATGGTTCTGGTTGAGGGGTGACTGGTTCTTGTGTAGCATTCACAACCGCACTAGCTGGTTCTTGTGGAGAAGCTACAGGATCGACAACTGATTCTTGTGTTTCATCTTCTTGATGTAAAGAAAGTAATGTTGTAGCACCCTCGACCTCTGATTCTTGTGTCTCAGTATCAATATCAGCAGTTGTTTCTTGTGTTTCAGCTGTAGCTGGTTCTTGTGTGATAGCTATAGTTGGTTCTTATGTTTCAACTACTGAATGAGTAGCTGGTTCTTGTGTTTCAGCTACTAAATGAGTAGTTGGTTCTTGTGTTTCAGCTACTAAATGAGTAGTTGTTTCTTGTGTTTCAGCTACTGGGTTTGGAACAGATGATGTCGCAACATACTGGGCATCTGGTTCTTGTGTTTCAGTGCCCGTGGATGGAATAGGCAAAGATTCTGGCATTTGGGAGGTTAGAGGTGTACGAGGTATTAGTCGAATGGGTTGGGGGTCTAGGGAAGTGGCAGTAGTGGTTTCCCTTGTTGAGGCCCTTGTTCGTTTTATTTGTAAAAATGGTGGAAAGAAAAGAATTTGCTTTCATTTCCATGGGGGTTTTTCCTCAATGATGGGACAGGGAGAATTGTCTGGTTCAAAATCGTCGCTAAGAATATGAAGGGCAGGAGTGGATGATTCTGGTAAGGTGTGGGGTGGGCTTGGTATGGTAGGGGGGTTAATTGGACTGATTGGGTCTATAGGCAGACTGTTAGGTATTTCTGGAGAATCTGGAGGGTCTTGTGGTTGTTGTTCATGGAGATTTTTGGGAATTTCGGCAGCTTCTTGGGGATCTATGGGTGGGTTGTTCAGTGGAGGGTTTTGTTGGGCAAAATCCTTTTGGATAAGAAGTTGAACGAGACAGTGATGGGTGAGTGAAAGGGCGAGATATTTAGCCTTTTTACAGTAGTGCGACATATTTTTAAGGCAACCGAGCAAATAATAAGGAATGTTCACCAATCTATTATGTCGTAAATGAGACAACAGGACAAAATCGTGCTGGTAGACTAACTGGTACCGGCCTTCATAGGTAAGGTAGTGTTTGACGAATTTTGCAACTTCCGGCGATGGAGGCGGCAACGAGCTGAGTCAGACACCCCGACCTTTAGGTTCAATTTGTTCCCCTGGCAAGAGGAAATCCTGCTGGGCATTCAGGATGATATGTTTGCGGTTGAAAAAGAGAAGGCCATTGGTAGGGAGACCCAAAACCTGTGCTATATCCTCTTCTGTAACTGAAATCTGAACCCCTTGAACAATGGAATGGTCTTCCTGGATATTTTGAGCAAATTGGAGAACCTGTTGTTGATCATACCCCTGGAGTCTCTGAAAATAACCGAGCCATCCTGCTTGCAAAAAAATTTGATAGGCTTACCGATACAGTTCTAACAGGGCTGTCGTGGTGGGTTCGTAATGTATAACAAAGCCTCCCATAGATAACAGCTCAGTAAAATACGTCGTCAAAGAGTCGAGTAACAGCTTCTGTGCGGAGTGAGTTTTTGGAGTGAAGGCATGCAAATGGTGGTGAAACAAACGAAAGGATGGTAAATAGGAATGGCGGTGGTTAATTCGTGTGAAAAAGTTCGATATTTCCTCCCCCCCTTTTAAGTGCGGCTAATAATGATTTTACATGAGTGGTAATGATGAGTTGGAATCTTCTCATTAACTATAGCTTAATTGTATTTACATAAAATTTACATACCTCACCTTTACCTTTTGATTCGTACTTCAAACAAAATATAGAGCTTGTTCATAATAGTTTTGTAGTGGCCGTGGCGGAGACTTTTTGATTTGTTAGATGAATTGTATCAAGGATTTTTTGACTGGAAGGACAAAATGTAGTATGAGAGCGCAAAAGCTTATTGACAGAGAATGCTGAAAAGTTGGTGTTTCGGCAACAGAAAGAAGGGTGAAACAATTGCTGAACGGTGTTGTTTCGTCAATGAAAAACTGTGAAGAATTGCTGGACAGTAGTGTTTCGGCAATGGGAAAACGATGAAAAGTTGTTGACAATGGTGTTTCAGCAATGGGGAAAATGGTGAAAGGTTACTGACAGTGGTGTTTCAGTAATGGGAAAATGGTGAAAAGTTGTTGACAATGGTGTTTCAGCAATGGGGAAAATGGTGAAAGGTTACTGACAGTGGTGTTTCAGTAATGGGAAAATGGCGAAAAGTTGTTGACAATGGTGTTTCAGCAATGGGGAAAATGGTGAAGCGTTGCTGACAGTGGTGTTTCAGCAATGGGAAAATGTGAAAAATTGCGGAACAATGGTGTTTTGGTAATGGGAAAATGGCGAAAAGTTGTTGATAAGGGTGTTTCAACAATGGGGAAAATGGTGAAAGGTTGTTGAACAACGATGGGGGAAAATGGTGTGAAAGATTGATGAACAGTGGTGTTTCGACAGTGGGGAAGCTTTCCTCTTCTTGAAGTAGGATCGTCCTTTCTTAGTAGGACCGTGCTTTGATCAGGAATCTACAAAAATCGATTGTAACATGGTATTCTTGACAGGGATTATTAGTAAACGAAATCTAATCTAATACTAAAGAAATTAACTTAAAAATAATTAATTGCAATGAGGGGTAGGAGCCCCCTCTAAAAAGAGGTAATGAGAGTCTGCCACACATGTGGCCTTAAAATATTCTTTGGAAATAGGGCACTAGTACAGATGGAGCCGATGACCATTTACAAGTAATGGTGTTTTAGAGTCATTGATTGTGAGGAGCCTTACTGTTCCATTGGGGAAAACAATGTCTATTTCGTAAGGTCCAAGCCATATTGTACGTAGTTTCCCTTGAAATTCTTTGAATCGAGAGTCATACAGTAGGGCCCAATTACCTTTTTGGAACTGCTTATGCTTGATAGTTTTGTCATGCCATTTTGATCTTTGCTGTTGAATCATAGTTGTCTGATGAATGGCATCTAGTCTTTTTTCATCCAATTCATTAAGCTGCTGCAACCTGGCTGTCTGTGCATTGGTCTAATCAAGGTTGACAGCTAAAGCAGTCCTTAAGGTTTTGATTTCAAATTCCACAGGAAAGACAACACTTTTTCCATAGACTAATTCATAGGGAGAGAATCCTGTAGTATTTCTCCAGGTAGTTTTGTAGGCCCATAATGCTTCAGGGAGCCTATGAGACCAGTCCTTTCTGTTTTCCTTCACTATTTTTGTGAGAATGGCTTCTATTATTTTATTTGTGCTTTCCACTTGTCCATTGGCTTGGGGGTGGTATGCTGTAGTCATTCTATGATGAATATGATATTTTTGAAGGGTGGCTTTAAAACCATGATAAGTGAAAGGAGGTCCTCCATCTGTAACTAATTCTCTTGGCACTCCA
>SNQJ01S0015400.1:54640-76791 GCA_010110895.2 Picea sitchensis | reverse complement strand
CACACTTTGCCTTGAACAAACTGAAGTTCTAACTTGAATTACAGGAAAGCAACCTACCTATTGCAGAGTTCAAAGTTTTAAAGAAATGATTAATTAAAAAATCATGGATTACATTAAAGTAACAACAAGATGCTGCAACAGGAAAGACCAACTATCTTGTAACAAAGAACAAGACCCTATTCCCAAAGAAGGAATCTTCAGCACCTGTTTCTGATCATCACACTTTATGAACTCATTGCTTAACTGAAATAATTGACACACATTGAAGGCTAACTATTTCTAACAGAGAACAGGACCCTATTCTTGAAGCAGGAACCTTCAGCACCTGTTTCTGATTATCAATCTTTCATAAATTCACCAAGCAGGATTTCTAACTAGAATGATTAACAGTTACCCGAGCATGAATCATATGAAAACAATGTAACAACAAGACAGAGTTCAGTAAAGTAGTGTTTCAACAAAACAGATTTCAGTAAAGTAGTGTTTCAACAAAATAGAATTTAATCAAAGCATGAACATAAATAACACTAACACTCTACAAAGCTAATGGGTGAATCTTGTGAAGAAGGTGGGCCCCCCCTTCTCACAAAATTCCCCTGAAACGAAAGGAACTTAGAGAGAAATGCTTAGAACAGTCTTTTATTCATCTGTCAACTGTATTACATTACAATCTGAAGTAAAACACGTCCCTCTCTATAAATCATTTTTCATAAAAACTAGAAGATCCCCTCTAATGATGATTTCCTCTTATTTAAAGAGGAGAATCCCCTCGATACAATTTGATCAACAAATTACAGGTGTACAACTGAGTCCTATTCTTAGTCAGATCAACTTTCTAAACTGGAATAGGATATCCTAGTCTCCCGCAATAGAATGTTATTACAAATGCTGAGTGAGGTGTTGTTGTTGCAGTTGGAGTAACAGCTTCTTTATTTGTCTTCTTGTTACTGTTGTTGTATGTTGTTTCAGCATCGCAAATCGCGGGTTTTTTCAGCCACAAGATTTGCGTTCTGACTTTTAGCAACTTGGTCTCAGGTAGCAGCGATGGTTAATGATAGCTTCAAGGTGCGGCTATTGTGGTCAATGTAACAGTTTTGTGTTGTTGTTTCAGCATTGTAGACCACAGACTGTGTAACAACTTCTTCTGTGTGAGTTGTTGTTTCGGCATCGTTGACCACGGACTGTGTAATAGCTTTTGTGAGTTGTTGTTTCAGCATCGTATACCACAGAGAGTGTAGCAACTTCTTCTGTGTGAGTTGTTGTTTCAGCATCGTTGACCACGGATTGTGTAACAACTTCTGTGAGTTGTTGTTTCAGCATCGTAGTCCACAAACTGTTTCAGCCACAGGGGTTGTGTGCTTTAACTATTTCAGCAACAGACCTCAATGGGAGTATGTGTTCGAACTGTTTCAACACTTATACATTTTTGATCAATGGTTAAGTACGAGAGTAATGTGAAATTATATGCAAAACATATTAAACATATAGTAAAGAGAAGAGACGTTGTATACCTTTGGAAAGATAGGGTAAGGTGATAATGTGAGTTTAAATGTGAGTGAAACAAGCTGTAAAGGTAGAAAAAAGTGTGAGAAAAAAGGTACATTGCATGGTCCTAACAGTAGCGATAGATGCTTTGAAACATTTGTGAACCCTGGTAGAGTGAATCTTGTGAATTCAAGGATTCCATGGTGGAATTGTAGATCACGAAAGTTTTGAGTGCAAGATGTATATAACGAAACAAGAAGCAACAGAGTTTGAAAGCGCCAACCCAGCAACCGTGGCCATAAAATTGGATAAGTATGGAAAGGAACAACAGTCAGTTGGATTCGTCATATGAGGATATAGATGGAGATGAAAATTTATCAGCCTTCCAACCCTAAAACCCATGATCATAGAAAGGTGACTAAGTATATAACTAGAAAGCGATAATAGACGGGTAGAAGAAAAGGAAAAAAGGGCTAAGTATCTCACATAACAACATCTATTGTTCTTTTATTAATGCCAATCTTTTCAAACCCTTGGTGAGTTCTCACTAGTAAAAGAATAAATTGCAGATCACGTAAGTTTTTTGGGTGCAATATGTATATGACGGAACATGAGACATAAGTGTTGGATACCGCAAACCTGAGACCCGATGGTCAGATAATTGTCTAAGTATTGAAAGGGACTCTGGTTGGTCGAGATCATGGTCTGAAGATATAGATAAAGGATGAGCATCCGCTAATCCGTGAACGCAGGAGGTCGTGATCATAGAGATGCGACTAAATATAGAACCACAAAGGGATAATAAAGGGGGAGAAAATAGGGAAATTTAAAGAGAAATTGTTTATATTTATTCCAATAGTATTCATATTAATATATATTAATAGATTATTTATGGTCCAAATGTAAAGCATCTTCCAATTTGCAGGATGTTGTTCGGTTCGCAAATTTCATTGAAAACCATAAGAAATAGAAAGAATATATATGACGCAACATTTTTTATATGCACGGATATTATCAAATAGAAGAAGCTGCAATATATGAAAAATATGGAACAAGAACATGACGTCAACACTTGAGTTGCCTTGTTGAAATAGAGTCATTTATTCATTCTTTTTATGGGTCCCCGAAGAATGAAAGCAGATGGGTTCTCCCATTTCTTTCTTTAAGTGTAGGGCGGGCACCACATAAGTATGAGTTATGACAAATTATTCTTCCATGTAAAATGTAAGGAGCGAACATAGTAGCCTTTATTTAAATCAAAGTGTTGGGCAGCAGAAAGAAAAACTTGTCGTCCATGTTTAACGAAACACAAAACAAAGTACAAAATAAAATAAAAAACAATACTAGAGATTGGAAAACACCATACAAAAACCTCAAATATTCTATATTCAAATAAATTGGGTTACAAAATACAGCTGAGATTAATTTCCATAATGACTTTGATTACGCCTGCCGCCAACAAAAAAAAGAAAATATGTATAATAATGAAGCCTTTGGATAGTCCTTTATAGATTTCAACTTGATCATCAAATGCTTGATTCGTAAAATACAACAAGTTGAATATCAATTTTGGGTCTTGGACTTTATTGGTGTTTCCAGCTAGATCTATCCTAGCATTTTGAATAGCTTGTATCTTCTAGATATGGCATGCCTACATTGGATGGTTATTCAACATTCCATACTTTGTTAAGTGTTAATTTCCCTCTATCATCGAAAACTTGGGGTTTAAGGTGCCTTCCTTGTAATGTTCCTGGTCATTAACATCTAAGACAACTTAGATATGTGATTTAGGCCCAATTCAAATACGAGGGGGTGGTTTTATGTGACATCATATTTGAGGGAAACAAATCCTGTTAGCCAACAAAAGATGAGAAAAAAAAAATTCAAGTATGGTGTGACTGTTATTCTCCCTATATTCGATCATCTGTTTGGTTGAAAAGCATGCCTAAAGATTTGTATGTTGAACTTCTTTGTTTTACTGTTGTAAATTGGAAGGGACTTCCAAGTCGGGTGAAAAATGTTCCTCTGTTGAAGTACATAGCTTCTTCCAGCAAAACAGATCTAGAAAGTGTATTAAATGTTGCATATCACATTAGAATATATCTTTTTTCATAGGGTTGGGAGACATCGCAACCCACAAAATGGTCTAGAATATTCGGAAATGACGCCAAATATTAATCCATGGCCGAATACACTCAGAAGGAAATTATAAAATTGGATACTCACGAACGTGAAAAAATGTATGCGCATTTGAATCAACATTCTAAAATTACATAATGTTTTATGCCAAAGTTGTAACAGACTTGACAAAGAGCCAGTTTCTATGTCAAATAGTGTTGAGCGACCTCTGGATGTAGTAACATACTCACCATGCAATCAACTTTCGATCACTACTGATACTAATGTCAAGTGTAAGAAGTCGTGATCCCAGGCTCCAGGTAGTTTCTCCTTCAGGCATCCACATTGGCGGTGACCCCAGGCTCCATATAGCTTCGGCGTCGGACATTGACACTTGTGGTGGAAATGGGAACATTTTTATTGACTGCAGTGCAGCAATGCGGTGAACAAGCAAGGTTGTCATTGTCAAATCACTTAAATTGCAGGATTGTCAGACTTGCAAAGAACATCAACTTTAGTGTTGCTTTGTCATGACAACTAAAATGTTGCTTTGAGTCCATAAATCTTTGGACGATGGGTGTCCTATGCGATAATGACCTTGACATTAGGTACATGTCTGGCATCTGTTATCTGACATTGCAATGTTAATGCAATTTCCATAGTAGACGACGACTCGATTGCATTGGCACAAGAAATATTAATTGTGTGATTAATTAACATCCTTGAAGGACACGAATCTCAAACAATGCCTAAAACTTTTCGAACAATTGTGTGTTCAAAAAATACATTGATCTATATTTTAAAAAATAAGAATTTGTATTATTTGAGCAATTCTTTTTCTTTTTTTTTTCAAATATCGGATCCACTGCAAGAGAAGAAATGCATTTTCCTTATTCAAAGCAAGGGAAATGACAGGAAGATTGATATTAGGTGGAAACAACTCTAGAATACACCACTACATTAAGGTCTCTTCTAAAGAATGAAATAAAATGATTACATGAAGGTGGTAGTAAAAGGTTATTTTCAAAAACCAAATCATTACCTGAACACACCAAACTTCTTGCAGAAGGTGGTAGTATAAAGTAATCTTCAGAAAGTGTTGCAAAGTCCATAATCCAAAATTCCTTCCCACTAACTTTTCCCAGTTACATGTCGATGCAGGCATTAGAAACTTTTGAGAGCGTTGTTCCTTGGTTATATACCCACCTTCAAGTAGGAGGAGAATATTCATGAAAAGAGGGGAAAGCTCATCGACCCAGATGTAATCATATGCATAGGAATAGTGAAAAAAAATGTGCAGTGGTGATAGAAAGTTGATTGTATGTGGAGGATGATGAACAAAGTTTGACAAAGAATATGAATTTATGTCAAGTCTGTTACCACACCCAGAAGTAGCTCAACAAACTTTGAAATAGAAACTTTTGTAATTTTAGGATGTTGATTCAACCACCCATATAGTTTCTCATACTCGTGACAATCCAAATTTATAATTTCCCTCTGAGTATATTCGCGAATGGAGTAATATTTCACGTCATTTATGAATATTCCAAACCATTTTGCAAGCCACGATATGTGTGACTCCTCTGACGAAAGATAAATTCTAGTGTGGTCTGCAGAATTTGATACACTTGCCAAATCTGTGTTGTTGGAAGAAACTATATACTTCAACGAAGGAGCATTTTGCAGGTGACCTGAAATTCCCTTCCAACTCCCAGTAAGAAAACAAAGAAGTTCAACACACAAATATTCAGGCAGGCCTTTCAACCAACCAAAGCATCGAATACAGGGAGAACACCAATCACAAGATACTTGATTTTTTTTTTGTCTGAGTTTATGTTGGCTAACATAGTTTTTTTTCGCTAAAAGCCGACGTCACATAAAACCAGTCCCTCGTCTTTCAATTGGGCTTGAATGGCATCTCTAAGTTGTCTCACATGTCCATGACCAGGAACATTAGAATGAAGGCACCTTAAAGCCCAACTCTTAGATGATAGAGAGAAATGGGAATAAGTATTAAAAATGAACGCTAGAGGATGATAGTATAATCTTTCGTAGATTTTGGTTTAAGTCATTTTAATGGAAGATGCCCTCGATCTTTTCACTTATTAATGCCAATATTTTCGAATATTTGTGTTTAATAGTCACTAATAACATGAGTTAACATTCACATATGCAAGCATATTCTCAAATATGACAACTTGTAATATATGCACAATATTAAAGAGGGACATGATGTCAATACCTCTGTGGATGACACATTTGTGGATGGAAGCGTGGTGGTACAATATTGCATGGTTACTATGATGATGCCTTTAAAAAACTAAAATAACCAACACTTTTTGCAAATTCAAAATGGACACAATTTTTTTTATCAGATCCCATAATATTCGCATGTTAATGCGTTTTAATGGGAGATGTCCTCGAGATTTCCACTTATTAAATCCAATATTTCCAAACCTGTCTGGTGGGTTTTCAATAGTAAAATCATAATTAATGTGCATTGGGAAGGGTGGAAGGTGGCCGAGATGGAAGGGAGTGAAAATTATTTTAAACTTTTCTGAACTTGGGAGTGCGTGAACCCGTGAAACTTTGAAGACTCGACTAAGTATGGAAAGGCAGTTCAAACAAATGGAGTCATCATAGGTAGAGTCAGGCTTGCGAGTTTGAGTATTATGGGGTCGAATTGTAGATCACAGAAGTTTTGGGTGCAAGATGTATATCTCAAACACGGGTTACCAGAGTTTGATAGCACCTATCCGTGAACCCGCGTTCATAAAATTGGCTAAGTATGCAAACAAACGGTGGTTGGTCAGACTCGTGATGTGAATATATAGATGGAGATGAAAAATTGTTAGTTCTCCACACTGAGAACCTACGAGCACAAAAACGTGACAAATTATACAACCAGAAACGCATAATAGAGGATAAGAACAAAAGGGAAAAATGAGCAAGTTTAGAAGAAATTGGATAAGTATGAAAACGAACGACGGTCGATCGGACTTGTGATGTGAAGATATAGATGGGGATGACGATTTGTCAATTCACCACCCCGAGAACTTGTGACCACAAAAACATGACAAAGTATAGAACTAGAAATGCATAATAGAGGGGAAGAACAAAAGGGAAAAACGAGGAAGTTTAGAAGAGGAAAAAGAAAAGGAGAGAAGAACTTTATCGCTCACACCAAAACACTTAGTCTCATAACTATGAGGCCATAGAAAGCCATTAACTATGGAAAAAACATTGTCAGCTATGAAATATAGTTGGAGCTCGACAAACTCTGGTTCAAGTCAAAAGAGATGTTGTTTATATCCACTGCAAAATTTTGCATATTATTTTATCTTAATAGTATATTTTGGGGAGCCAACTATAAAACCATGTTCCAATTTGTGTTTTCCAAGTGGAGATGTGTATGTGAAGAAACAAGTATGAATAGGCTTAATTGCAGCTGCAAGGCCTCAAATCTGCAAAGTTGAATCAAACACCAATAAGCAACATCCAATGAACCAATGAGCAAGCATCAACTAGTCAACCAGGAATGCCGGTGAAGATCAATATTGTCCAAATTTACTGCAGACAATATTGTATAAAAAAATCAGAGGAATATATTGTAACACGGCCTGGCAGGTAAACATGCAAGACTCTAAGGACTGTGCAAAGGCCTCCCACTGTGAAAACATTTAAGGAATTTGCAATTTTACATGGTTGGCATTCTGCATCCGTAATTGGAACACCTCCATAACACCCATTGACATAAAAAAAAGGAAATCAAATTTTCTCTTCACATACGAACATATTCTGGAAGAGGATTTTGACGCAGTCATCTCCAACATTTAAAATTTTCACTTGCAAACTGGAAATAGCAAAAAACAAAGAAAAAACAGGAACATACATCTAGCAATGAAACCCACCCATTAATGGGGAATGAAAACAACAACTACAACAACAATGGGAAAACAAGAAACCAGTCAACAAGAAATGAGCAAGCAGAAACCAGTGAACCAGGAATGTCGCCAAAGAACAATATCGCCCATATTCACTGCAAACAACATTGCAGAAGAAAAAATAAAGGACAAAAATGTACTGGAATAGGCATGTCAAGCAATGCAAGAATGCAACCGCAAAAATCGAGACCCACCGGTGAATGGAGAAGGACAGAAGCGCAACACCTAGCCCAAAAACTGTAACAACATATCCAACTGTAGATGCAAGACCCCAACCTTGCGAATTTGAAGCAAACAAGAGAAAGCAACAAATAACAACCCGGTGAAGAAGAACCAAAAGGCCTAAATGAAGCTGTAGGACCTCAACCCTGCAAAGTTGAATCAAACAACAATAAGCAGAATCCAGCGAACCAAGAAGCAAGCACCAACCAGCCGACCAGGAATGTCGGTGAAGAAAAATATTGGCTAAATTCATTGCACACAAGATTGTATAAAAAAATTTAGAGGAAAATGTATATTAACACATTTGTTAACCAAACATTTCATGTTGTGAGAACTATCAGGCAAACATTCAAAGTTGTCAGGACCGTCCAAAGGCCTGCCACTGTGCAAGCAATTAAAAAAGGTGTTGTTTTCATGGTTGGTATTTTTCAATACTGGGAGCGATCAAAATCCTCTTGCAGTTCATCTTTGTATGTGATTACTACAACCAGAGAAGAAGGATTGTAATGTTATCTTCGTCTCATTCTTGATCGCCAATGTTGGACACAAAACCTACCTCCATCACAACCACAGTGACGTATGGTAAAATGAAATTGTATTTTCTCCTCACATAGAAATATGTTTTGCAAGAGGATTTCGACTCAGGCATCCCCAGTAGTCAAATTTCCCACCTACAAACTGCAAATAGAAAGTGAATCTAAACACGACACCCAAACCCGCTCGTCAATGGGGAACGAAAGAAGGCTAGTTCTAATCACAATTGAAAAATCCCAAGTGTGAAAACTGCAACAAGACCAACATGCAAACAAGAACAATGGCAACATGCAAACAAGAAATCAGTGAACAAGAAAGAAGCAAGCATGAACCAGTGAACCAACAATGCCGCTGAAGAACAATATTGGCCATATTCACTGCAAAGAACATTTCATATAAAAAAAAACAGGAGAAAATGTATTGTAACAGGCCTATTAAGTAAACATTTAAGGTTGTGAGGCCTATTAGGTAAACATTTAAGTATGTCAGGATTGTTCTGTAAACATTCAAGAAAGAATGCAGTGTGACAGGTCTGTTACGTACGAAAAAAACATTTATTATATTATTTTATAACAATAAAAAAAATTAGTAACAATAGTTTGAACAATAGAGGTTATGTTAAAAAATAATTATTCAAAGGACAAACTAATATGAATTCAACTAATAAAAAACAGACTCTCTATCTTCAAAAATTTGGATATCTAAACATTTCAAGAAAAAAATAAAAACTCAGAAAGACTGTATATGATCAAAATATTTGGATATGCTAACATATCAAACATTGGGAATAACAAAGCTGGAAATAAGACCTCCAATCTGTTATCCAATCTGATCATGACATATATGGTATTTTTTATTATATAAAAATCAATGTTTTTAGTTCCCTAGTTCCAACAATAGATATTATGCAAATATTATTAGTCAAAGGACAAACTAATATGAATTCAACGAATTATAGATCACTATAGTCCCTCTACGCCTTCGACAAGGACTAATAATATTGAGCTCTTACGTAGTTATCAATTGTTTGGTCAACACAAAATCATGTTTTCATAGCACGCAATATAAATAATGATAATCATATATAATCATCGTGTATTTATTATATAATCATATATTAATAATATTGAGCTCTTACGTATTTATCAATAGTATGGTCAACACAAAATCATGTTTTCATAGCACGCAATATAAAGAATGATTAATATATAATCATCATATGATACTTCATTTTTATCTTATCACTAATTATATACGTATGAATAAATTTCATTCCATTTGTGAATTGGATTATAAACACAATAATATTCCACTATGCATTAACTAAGCACATTCTGCATCTACAAAATCATATTGATTCTTTTGTTTGTGATGTGAGTCTTATTCCTGGGTTAAGGTTTCGACATAGATATAATCGATTAGGAGGAGCAATTTAATAGGAAAATTAATTAAACAAACTGATTTCTAAAATTAATCAAATGTGATTTACATTGATTTCGTGAATTAATATATATGCAATATATTATCGTTATTTGAAATTTAATATTAAACATTATTATCATTAAAGTTAGTGTAATATGTTGAAGGTATTTTTTTTTGTAAATAAAAAAGGGGTATTTTCTTATTAATGTGTTGTCACTATACATTATTGATATATGTCAACTACATGCCACATGTTCCGCCAAACTAGTGGAAACCGAAACAGGTGGCAGCCAATTTTTCTTTCGACTAAAAATAGCAATCACCACTTGCTCCGCCATTTAGTTGGAAACCAGAGCAAGTGGTAGTTGGTAGTGTTGATAGGTTTATCTGGACATACTGGACATATTTTTGGCCCTTGACCAATTTTTTAAGAACTTGGGTCAGGTTTGACCAATTTTGGACTTCGATAGGCTGGTCGAAGACGAAGTGCCCAAGCCAAGCGAAGATCATAGGATCTCTCCCCCCTTTACGGGATTTTTGGGTTTAGGGTTTATGTAACGGGTATGGGATGTCGGCCCATGGGTTTACCCATCTTTAGGACTATTTTGTAATGTATAAATAAGTAGCCAGGTGATGTAAGAGTAGTTCGATCAGTAGTGGGATCTATGTGATCAAGTTGGCTTTGTGCATACTGTGTAAGACTTGCATAGCTAAGTGCAAGTGATTGGAAGAGACTATGTAAGGATTTGTGTTGTGACCTAACTCGAGGAAGGAGGATCTAGCGAGGTGCGTGCAGATATCCTGTCCTATGCGGAGTTGGGTTTGTGGCTCTGTGCATGTAAGAAGATTGAAAGAAGATAATAAAGAAGACGAAGAGTTGGTGGATGTAGCCCCACGCTGGGGGTGAACCACATATATCCCGTGTTATGGTTGCTTTGTGCGATTGATGTGATTTATGCTTAGTGTTGTAATCTTTATGTATTTTAGATGCATCTAATACAATATCTTAGTGCCTAATAATGTAAATGAATGTTAAATCTGATATATCTCTAGATGCTAAATGATTGGATGTGTTAGATCTTGTTGAATAATGTGTTTTTATGTAATTAGGGTTTTATCCTGCGATGTGAATCAAGGTTAAAGACTAATGAATATTAAATGCTAAGTGATCTGTTAAGTGTTGTAATCACATATCTGTGTCCCATCTAGGTTGCAGACACTTGAGTGTTGCAACCCCCCCTGCCTCTACCTCGGGTGAGACTTCATCTGCTTCGCAGGTGTTGCCGAAAGGGCTGGTAGTTAGAGTTTTGTTGGTGCGATGTTGAAGCATTGAACCCTGGGTCTTTCCCTGTGCCAACAAATGATTTTTTTGTTGAGACTTGAAACTGTGATTGCTAGGAACTGAAGAAGAGAGAAAACTATGTGCGTAGATATGTTTCTATAGTGCGATGTACTCTACTTGACTTGTGAAGCTCTGTGCTAAGAAGAGAAGTTCGATCTGATAAAAGAGGTAAGATCTTAAATCTTTGTGCTCTGATAAGGGTAAGATAAGTGGAAATTTTGTCTTCGAAAGTATGAGTCTAGGTATGCTTGATAGATTTTGTCCTAGTCTGAAAACTAGGGCACAACTAGAAGAAAGAAGATGTGATATCAATAGTTATGATAGAAATAGTGAAAGATATGTTATTCCTATGCATATAAAGAATTGTTGGATTAACAAGTGGATGCAGGATCCTAGAAATAATTTTTTGTAGGTCCATCACTATGATCCCAGTGCGTAGTACAAGAAAGGGTGGGGATCATTTAAGATAAAGAGAGGATTGACAATGTGTTATAGTTTCAGAATACTGAGACATCTTGCTAATGAATTCCCTGGTAGAGGTCATATTTGCCTTTGTTGTAAAGTTATTGGAAATGAAGTTTTGGAATACCTTATAATGATTGCTAAGGTTGAAAAGATGAATATGAGACAAGACAACCATGAAGAAATTCAAGAGACTAAGAATATGCTAAATAACCAGAAAGAATCAGAGGCTATACTATTGAAGATGAAAGAAACATTGAATGATCACAGAGACATCTGTTTATCAGATATATTAAAAGATAAAGAGTGCATAGAAACAAGAATAGGAGACTTCGACATAGACTGTGTATTGGATGCAGAAACACAGGTAAACATTATGCTAAAAAGTACTTGGGAAATTTTGGGAAACCCTGATATGATTCCTTCATTGGGAGGAATAAGATTGTTCAAAGGAAAGTTGATAACCCTATGTGGAATACTTACTCATATACCTATGATAGCTCATGGAACATCGACAGAAGAATAATTTGAGGTCGTTAAGTATGTTGAAAACATTGGGCCTTTTGCACTTATGTTAGGAAAACCCTGGATTGAGAGAGATCAAATCCAAAGGAAAGAAGAAGAGGAAGCTATAGAATAGAAAAAAAAAAGAATTAAAGAATTTCATGGCTAGGAGAATGATTCAGGTGGATATTGGTGGACACCCACCTTTTCCAACTAGCTCAAAATAGTTTTTTGACAATTTTGGTAATTTACTATTTTTAGTAGTTTTCACTTCCGGAGCCGTTTTGAGGCCCTAATCGATGTTTTTTGGAAAAACAGGTTTGCAGTATGCAATTTTCTTTGATATTTTTCCTAAAATGAATCTCCTTGATGATACCTTTCCAACAGGCTATCATACTCCTAAAAGGGAGATCGTATGCAAAAGTTACGACCCTGGGAAGTTGATGTACTAACTTACCCAAACGGGGCCCACATGACTTTTGGCACTTCATCTCCTAGGGTTGGGTTTTTGGATGTCTAGGGTTTTTGACATTCCTTATTATTGTAAAAATTCCTTCAAAGCCTCATTGTAATTATCTTCTTGCGAATGCGAGTAGCCGTCACATCTCTTCTCAGAGATAAGTTGCCACCATTCTAGCGAGTCTTTCACTCTGTATTTTTACAGTCTTTGTACATTTATTTCATTAATAGAAATCGGGTATTAATATATCTTTGTGTTTATGGTTGCATATCTAATACATTTCTGTTATATTATTGGATATCTATGATATCTCTGTGCATTTCTTTATTATATCTCCGCTCTCATTTCGTGCCAAAAATAATCTGGATCAGTGGTATCAGAGTAGGCTGCTCTTGATTGTTTTTCAGTGCATGTCCCCAATGAGGTCCAAGTATAGAAAGTTGGGTCTTGAGGTTGTCTCTCTTGAAGACAATCTCTCTCGCATACCCAAGAAATCCTCCATGGAAAAAGAAAAGAAAAACGACAGAGCATACGATCCTATCAATTTGTTTCTTGAGCAAGCTCTCACGCGACAGAGGGACGAAATGATAGAGAATTTTCCCCACATCCTTCATTGCCTCCCGATAGCATCAGGGACATCTTCATCAAGCGGCCACTTTGGAGGCACCTTGCCTTTTAAGGTATAGGTCAATTTTGATATTCATATATTTGAAGGTCAGATAGATGCGGATGCCCTAGATAAATGGTTAAATCTGTTAGAAGGTTATTTCTTTGTTCACAATTTTTGCGACAAAGAAAAGATCATATTCACACTCCTTAAGGCTCTCCCCCATGTCAAACATTGGTGGGAAACTTACTGGGAGAAGATTTCCACAGAGGAGTTTGGAATATATGGGGTCGAGCCCACTTGGGATTTTTTTGTGGATACGGTAAAGGAACAATATTACCCTCTTGGCAACTATGAGGACCAATACATGAGATGGACCACACTACGACAAGAGAGGGGACAAGAAGTTCCAGAGTTTGCCAATACCTTCCATACCTTGCACACTAAGTTGGGTATCAAAGAGTCTGAATGAGATTTGGTTCTGAAATACTGTGGGGCTCTACATAGATACATCCAAACTGAAATGGATTTTTTGTATATCTGATCACTCGATGTTTCTTATTGATATGTTGTTAAAATCAAGCAGAAATTTAAGCACCAAAAAAAATGGGAGTTCGGGTCTTCAAATCCACAAAAACCAAAGTATGAAAAAGATGTCCCTAACAAACAATCTCCCAAAAACTAGTCCAAGCCATAGTAAAAGAAGGGTCGCGGGAAGACAAAGAAGGACACTAGAAAATGGTGCGATTTCCACAAAATCCCCTCGCACAACACCAATGAATGTCGCTCAAAACAGTCATTGGTGGACGAGATCAAAGACAAGGAGCTGAACCCTAATTCAGAATCTGATTTTGAAAATACTGGTAAAGGACAGATCATTGACGCAAACCCCACTGCTATTGTCGCGACCGTAAAAATTCAACCAGAAGAACCAACAGATCCTGAAAAGGGGGAGCACCTTTTTCATTCACAGATGTGGGTGAAGGGGACCCCACTTCATTTTATTGTTGATAGCGGAAGACAGAAGAACCTCATCTCAGCAAAGGTCGTCAAACAATTGGGATTGTTGACAACACCACACCCACATCCATACAACATCAGGTGGCTTCGCCAAGGATGAGATATCTGTGTCAGCCAACAGTGTCGATTGTCATACGACATCCAACCCTTCAAGGATGAGGTATTATGTGATGTTTCCCCACTAGATGTCTGTGATGTTCTCTTGGGCCAGCCATATATGTGGAGACGCCATGTTGTTTATGAGTCTCGACCACGTAGTGTCATTGTTTCTATAGGGGGTCATATCTACAGAATACTAGAAGTAGTTTCGACTATTTTTCCACCTAAACAGTGCTGCAAGGTAGTATCTCATACTGCAAAATTCAGCTTCTTCACAACCTGTTCAAAAGGGGAACAGAAGGACACTGCAACCATTACAACCTCGCCCCAAACACCTTCTATCCAACAGAAGTAGGTCGACAAGGTTGCAACAAAGCGCAAAGATTCATTTTGCACACTGTCTTCTCGTGTAGCTCGACTTGTTGAACAACCTCAGCCTCAACAGGTTCATGACAAACTTCCACAAACTAAGCAACGCAACGTCTCCAGTAAGGCAAGCAGCTCACCAAGGTTCAGATTCAACAAACGTTTTTTTCTCTCCCCCGAGAACTCAACGCAATGGAGACCATTTCTTCCTAAGGAGGGAGGATTTATACAGGTGGATATCGGTGGCTAGCCACCTTTTCCAACTGGCTCAAAACAGTTTTCTGGCAATTTTGATAATTTACTATTTTTAGCAGTTTTCACTTCCGTAGCTGTTTTGAGGCCCTAAACGATGTTTTTTTGGAAAACAGGTTTGCAATATCCAAGTTCCTTCAATGTTTTGCCTAAAATGAATCTCCTCGATGATACCTTTCGAACGGGATATCATACACCTAAAACAGAGATCGTATGCAAAAGTTACGAGCCCGGGAAGTTGATGTACTAACTTACCCAAACGGGGCCCACATGACTTTTGGCGCTTCATCTCCCAGGGTTAGGTTTTTGGATGTCTAGGATTTTGGGAATTCTTTCTTGTTGTAAAAATTCCTTCAGAGCCTCATTGTAATTATCTTCATGTGAATGCGAGTAGCCATCACATCTCTTCTCAGAGATAAGATTCCACCATTCTGGCGAGTCTTTCACTCTGTATTTTTACAGTCTCTGTACATTTCTTTCATTAATAGAAATCGTGTATTACTATATCTTTGTGTTTATGGTTGCATCTCTGATACATTTTTGTTATATTATTGGATATTCACGATATCTCTGTGCATTTATTTATTATATTCGTTCTCTCATTTCGTGCCGAAAATAATCTGGATCAGAGAATAACACGCTTAATAGAAGAACAAGAGGACAAGTCAAAGCAACTAAGGAATAGAGACCTAGCTGTCGAAGTTGAAAGGATGCAAGAAGGATTAAATAACCTATCCATGCAGGAGAGTAGGGCACCACCTCCAGAAACAACAAGAGCAGAAGTATTACCCTCGAACCTTGTGAAAGACCCTCATCCACGCAAAGTTACTATGCTAAGAGAAGATAAGAACAAGAAAGGAAAGAGGAATCCAAAGATGCAGATCACTTGAAAGAAAGCAAGAAAACTCAATAAGAAGAAAGCAAAGCTAGAAAAATTACAGGAGGTTCCACAAAGGACTTCACAGAAGGAAGGCTTCCAGAACTTGAACCTCACCGTAATAGCAGAACAACGTAGACTGGCACTTCACCATGGCGAAGCAATGTGACCGTTGGAGGCATGCTGACCGTTAGAATGATGCTCCAGAATGGATAGAAACACAAGTATTTCCAGGAAGATTGCCATTGGACCATTGGTACTGCGCCATAACGGATGGAATTGTATTGATTGAGGCATTCGTACCTGTTGGAGGAGTCCATTATGACGTTGTCTATTTATTCTGTTGCATATCTCACCGAGAACACTTTTGCAAATTGAGATATTTGATCCCACAGAGAACTAATTGCTTTCATGCGGTGCTTATTGATACCTCACCACCCATTCTATTTGTCCACCTACATGAGATATATGATCTTGAGCATGCATGTTGAACGACATTAGCGTAGTAGAGAAGTCTGTCGAGGAAATCCTAATAGACCTTATGGATGAGAAGGTCATGTCCATAGGAGTACAGGCCTCATCGATGAGAGGATTGCAAGCATCCCCTTCGACTACACGTCGATATGGACCATCCTGAGCCGTGATAGAGAAAATAAGAAAGCATCTTGACGACTTGGCGAACGCGAAGCTCATCCCATCGGTCCTGCCAGACTACATCTTGCTTGTAGCTGGCATGGTTAGTCATGACAGTGTCCCGAGGGACTTCGACTATACATTGATCACTGCGTACCTCTCGAAGGGAATACATGTAGTTGGACCGTAGTTGGAACAGATTTTGACACTCAATATTAGTGACTTCAACTTGGGAGACTGCAAGAATTATGGAATTCTCACACCACAAAAGTATTTGACGAAGGTGACTGGGAAGAAGTTGAAGATAATCCCCCAGCTGTGGACCATGGACATCACAATATCGACAATCCTCAATGTGATGAAGATACCACACTTCGG
Source organism: Picea sitchensis (assembly GCA_010110895.2). Lineage (NCBI taxonomy): Eukaryota > Viridiplantae > Streptophyta > Pinopsida > Pinales > Pinaceae > Picea > Picea sitchensis. The sequence goes on along the minus strand of SNQJ01S0015400.1, from coordinate 60,066 downwards.
CAGACATTAAAAGGTTAACACGTGCATTAAAATCCTCATGTCGTGCTTCCATGGCGGTTACCTATGGTTGGATAGGCGCATCACTGTAGATCTAGTGTTGATCCACTAGATCATCGGATTGAGCATGCAAGGACCAGATCCTCTGGATTTTTACCCAGGGAAGGTTGTAGATTGTGCCCTGGCGCAACGAATAAAAGACACCTATGGAGATGTGGAGAAAGGGAAGCGGGGCTACAAGGTAGCCTCCATCTAGAATGGTGTAGTGTGCATAGCTTTCCAGTTGATCGTTGGTAATATCGTCAAGAAGAACAGGCCAATGCAGGTCACGGGGTTTGTCGTCGACCTCGCAGAAAAATGCATTGAAGGAATGCAGATGAACTAGGCGAGCTACCTCGTCAACCAGTTGGAGCAGGATTTTTGCAAAGAGAAAAACCAAGGATATGAGTTTCACTTCAGCTAGTTGTTGATTCTTGTTGCCTTCATCGCTTGGGAGATGTCGGAAGGAGAAACCTTCCCGGAAGTCAAGCCTTCTGAACCACTGGCCATGAGGTTTACTACCCTCTAGTATTCGAGCGACATGGAAAAACAATGGAAATCAAACACGATGTTCCACACCTATTACTTGCAGCTAAAGAGGGCCATTGAATCCTCCCCTCGCATGACGATGAATACACTGCATCGGTTCAGGCTATTTGCGAAGTTCTGCACAAACAGGAATTTCATATATATCACTGCGCTCAGGGATGAAACTAAGGAAGAGATCCAGTCCTATTACAAACTCACCGAGGAAGATATGGAGGAAATAACCAAGGAATGGCCTACAAAATTCCTTGTACCAGTCGAATAGACAGAACTATCCAACCCCGACCTCATCGGAAGTCCTGTAGTCACCCAGGAAGAGTATGATGGACCAGGCAGTAGAAAGAATAAGAAGAAGGAAGAAGTACAGGAAATTAACAACGCCTCGGAGAAGACTGCATCTGATTCACCTAGCGGAGGAGGAGATGATGAAATAGAAAAATAAGAGGAGGAAGGGGAAGCAGATAAACATAAATAGGGCAAAGAGAAACCACCTAAATATCCCCTTACAGAGGAGGAGATGTCCAAGAAAAGAAAGGTTTCTCCAAAGAAACCTTCAGCGTGGAAGAAGTCAAGAGCCAATAAGCCCTAGTTACAGATTGTACTTACGGTGGATGATATTGACCTCATCATCGTCATTGTATCAGATACCTATGAGGAAATTTTGCAGTGAAGCGAAGCCAAACATGAGACAATGTATGACAAGATCGAAGCAGAGCTCAAAGGGGTACAACAGGCTCTCTATTAAATCCGCACAGTGTCTACTATGCCATTATCATCAGGGGGCATAGAAGTAGGAGATGAGCCTGCCCAACTACACAGACTAGCAGATGTGACAAAGGCTCGCCTTCATCGCATACATGAAGAAAAAGAACAAGCCACAGAGGCCTTGAAGCAAGCACAGGAGGAAACCCTAGAGAAACATCAGGTTGCGCAGCAAGAGAAAGACAACCTCCAAGCGAAGTTTGTAGAGGACAGAGTGCAGATCCAGAAGGAAAAAGAACAATTGTTCGCAAAACATATGGGAGTTAAAGAAGCAGTCACCAGAGCACTTCGATATATGTTAGGCCTAGCACAAATGGAAGAGGAAACAACTAAGAGCCAAGTGGGGAAGCTCGCTGAATCCATTCAACAGCTCCAAGCAAGAGTCGCAGAATTGGAATTGCAAGTAGTGTCGAGCACTCCACAGGAAGTGCAAGATCAAAGGGAAGAAACTTCCCAGAGTGCAGTCGAAAGAATCAAGGCATTGGCATTAGAGAGAAAGCAACTCAAAAATCGAAGTGTGAAGACCTATGAGCACCTTGCAAAGGACCCAAAACTAAGGACATTGGAGTCACATCTCCAAGAGGTAAAGAAACAAGCAGTGACCATGCAAGAATAGTTGATGCTATTGTCAGCAGTCAAGAAGATGAAAAGGTCACAAGGACAGTGCGGAGTTCAATAGAAGGTCCATGCCATCCAAAGTAGAGTCATGGAAGCAACCCAGAGACTCCAGCCGGTACAGGACAAAGCCTGCACCATTTTCAAAGAAATTGAAGGACAAGGTGCAAAGATGGAACAAGTGGTTACCACAATGGAACAGTGCTTGGAAGGGCCTGTCACTGAGACATTCATCCAAGAGTTCGTCGAGCAAGAGGCTCTGGCAAAGGAGTAAGTCAAGGAAGCTCGAGCCAAGCTCGAGGCCTTCAAAGTAGAGTTTCCCAGATCAGAGTGACTCGGGACGAGTCACAGGTGAGTGTTGGGGGCATGTTGGCCCTTGACCAAGTTTTGGAGAACTTGGTTCAGGTTTGACCAATTTTGGACTTCGATAGGCTGGTCGACGACGAAGCACCCAGGCGAAGCAAAGATCGCGGGATCTCACCCCCCTTTGAGGATTTTTGGGTTTAGGGTTTATGTAACGGGTATGGGATGTTGGCCCATGTGTTTACCCATGTTTAGGCCTATTTTGTAATGTATAAACAAGTAGCCATGGGATGTAAGAGTAGTTCGATTAGTAGTGGGATCTATGTGATCAAGTTGACTTTGTGCATATTGTGTAAGACTTGTAGAGCTAAGTGCAAGTGATTGGAAGAGATTGTGTAAGGATTTGTGTTGTGACCTAACTCGGGGAAGGAGGATCTGGTGAGGTGCATGAAGATCTCCTTTCCTATGCGGAGTTGGTTTTGTGGCTCTGTGCATGTAATAAGATTTAAAAAAGATAATAAAGAAGACGAAGAGTTGGTGGACGTAGCCCCACGCTAGAGGTGAACCATGTATATCCTATGTTATAGTTGCTTTGTGTGATTAATGTGATTTATGCTTAGAGTTGTAATCTTTATGTATGTTAGATGCATATGATATATTATCTTAGTGCCTTATAATGTAAATGAATGCTAAATCTAATCTATCTCTAGATGCTAAGTGATCGGATGTGTTAGATCTTGTTGAACACTGCATTGTTGTGTAATTAGGGTTTTATCCTGCGATGTGAATCAGGGTTAAATACTAATGAATATTAACTTCTAAGTTTTCTGTTAAGTGTTGTAATCACATATCTGTGTCTTGGCTAGGTTGCAGAAACTTGAGTCCTGCAACTCCCCCTGCCTCTACCTTGGGTGAGACTTCATTTGCTTCACAGGTGTTGCCGAAAGGGATGGTAGTTAGGGTTTTTTTGGTGTGTTGTTGAAGCGTTGAAACCTGGGTCTACCCCTATGCCAACACATACTAACAAAAGCTACAAATTCAAACTAGGAAAAAAATTGGATAGAGAACCAGACCAGGTAGACAAGAAGAAAACTCCATTTCCATGCAAGCGAGGCACAAAGGACTATGCAAAATTAAACATTAGAAGGGCTATGAGAACAGTGGAACCTTCCATCCAGAGAGCCTCTATGAGAGGTATCATCGGTGGGTTTGAGTGTGAAGGTTTGCATGCAGTTTGGGCACCTCTGCTTGATTGACGCGTTAGAGAAAGCATCAAACAACATGTCGATGTGGTTGTTGATGAGGGTCTTTTGGTGGAGCTGCTCCATCATGTAGCCCCTCATTTCAAAAATAAGCTCCAACTGCTCCGGGTTGATGAGACTGGGTGGATTCTGGTCACAATATGCATCTAGGTTCAGCTGTGGGGGCTCAGCTAGAAAATCTATTGTGGGGAGTTCATCCTGGACAATGTAGGTAGCGCCTTCCATGGTCGTCGCTGGATCTATAGCTGCAAAGTTTGTGCTGGGGTTGTCATGGACATCTGGGACCATGTAGAGGAGGGACTCTGGTGGAACCTGGATTGGTTCCTATGGGAATTCCTCCTCCACAAAGGCCATTGGAGGCGTATGCAACCACATGGTTAGTTGAGTCTGAGCTATGGATAAAGCACTCTACAAATTGCACAAGCGTTTCTTCCTTGCAACGCAACAGTACTAGGAGGGTCATCACCTTGGTTTTCCTCTCTCTCTTGGCATGGTAGAGCATGGAGGCCAGAGAAATCTGTGGATGAGGCCAGATAAATCTGAAAGTACTAGAGATAAATTCCCGAGCAGAGGGAAGAGACAAAGCACAGAGGCTAAATGGTGAATTCCATGGTCGAGCTAGATAATTATCCAAGGGGATGATATGACCATGCAACCTCCTTGTAAGGTAGATAGAGAGGTAGTGGGGGGGGGACAAAGGGCCCATAGTGATAATAGTGGAGGCCATTCAATGTAAGGTGGACTAGTTCCATTATATTATTAAATAAGGCCCACTATGGTAGTTAGATATAATAAATGGGTAGTTAGATATAATAAATGTAAGAGGACTTCTTAGAAGGTTTTACTTATAGAAGATTCCTCCTCTAGAATGTTCTTAGGTGATGGTAGCACTATATAAAGGGGTTCAAGAAATGTAATGGGACATAAAAATAATTATTGTATTTGGAGCGGTAGCTCAATAGGAGGAATCCCCTCGAAGAGACAAGTGAACAGGAGAGGATCCCTTCCATAATTGGATCCATTGTATGATGTTGCCCTACCTCAAGGATTTGGTAATAATAAAGTGTGGTTTATTCTATATTGTTCTTGTATATATTTTGTGGTGATTTTGTATTCAGTCTTTGGTTCTTAACAATTGGTATCAGAGCACTTTCCTTGGTAGACATTGTGGGCAAATATTTTTTATTTTTGCAGATTTTTTTTTTCGGAGAAGAAAAAAGAGGGCCGCGACATTCAAAAAAATTTCGGTATACTTCTGTGAAAAATTTGCAGAAACAGGTTATAGATCTAAGTTCCTCTCATAAAAACACCCAATTTGAAAAACAAAATTGCTTGAAACGAAGTTCGGGAAGTCAAGATATTGAAGTTTTAAAATTTGCAATTTTTCAGGGTTTTTTACGCAGACGGTGGCACGATTTTTTTTATTTCTGTAGCAGTTGGAGGCCGCATTTACCCAAAAAAATTACATATCTAAGTTCGTCTCACAAATTAAACAATTTCACCCAATTTCAAAATACAAATCAGCCGAAATGAAGTCCGGGAAGTGAAGTTATGAGCATTTTAAATTCAACAGTTTTTAAGGGTTTTTAGGGAAAACGCCGCGATTTTATGCAGTAATTTATTGTTCTATTTTTTGGGTTTTTTCATGACGGATTCGAGACCGAAGAGTTAATAGGGTGCCTATATGGCTATTTCCTCTCAAACCCTCAAATAAATTCTTGAAGCATTCAAATCCCAATTGTATGACACATTGAATGACAAATTGGATGCCTTTGGAGATGGCCTCAACGATAGTTTTCGTAGTATTCAAGATTCATTGGATCGCATGTAGGAGAGATTTCTTATGGCAGACATCAAGGATGAGTATAATAAAGAAATATATGCTTGGTATGATCTCGATGT
>SNQJ01S0015400.1:0-54224 GCA_010110895.2 Picea sitchensis | reverse complement strand
AAATGGGTAGTTAGATATAATAAATGTAAGAGGACTTCTTAGAAGGTTCTACTTCTAGAAGATTCCTCCTCTATAATGTTCTTAGGTGATGGTAGCACTATATAAAGGGGTTCAAGCAATGTAATGGGACATGAAGAGAAATATTGAATTGTGAGCTATAGCTCAATAGGAGGATGCCCCCTCGAAGAGGCAAGTGAACATGAGAGGATCCCTTCCATAATATGATCCATTTTATGGTGTTGCCCTACCTCAAGGGTTTGGTAATAGTAAAGTGTGGTTTCTTTTATATTGTTCTTGTATATCTGTTGTGGTGCTTTTGTATTCAGTCTTTGGTTCTTAACACTCCTCTCGTACCCAACGTCATCCTCCTGCAATTAATCGTTGAAGCCGCCATTAATCCTGTGCGGGGGAGTTGTCGTCCCTCCCTCCCTCTATGAGCATTTATGGTCATCCTCCATCCGAGAATGGGCTTTGGGGTGGTCGTCGGCCATATTTATGGCAAGTTTTGCAAGGGGGTTGTGTGGCCTCCCCTGGGCTATGTGTCACCCCATCCAGGGATGTTGAAGGTATTTTGATCTCATTGTTGAAAGTTAATATTAAACACTATTATAATTAAAGTTTAATATGTTGAAGGTATTTTGATCTCATTGCATATTTAATATTAAAATTTTAAATTATTTTCATCACTATATAAAATTTAAAGAAAAAAATACTTGCTAGATTTAACTATAATAATTTTAATTTTATCAAAATTAATGAAAATTTTAGTAAAAATATTATCAATAAATTTAAAATATAAAATTTAATAAAAATTGGGCAATCACACTTAAATTATAAAATTGAATCAATATAAAGTAACTTTAATATTTTTATGTTACTTTTTACATGCAACTTTAATTTGTAAAATAACTTCATTGTAAAAGTGATTCTCACTTATTCTATAAAAGTGATTCTCACTTATCCTGTAAAAGTGAGTCACTTCATAAGTAACTTATTTGTAAACGTGAGCTTATAGGAAAAGTTAGGAGAGAATTTTTTTTTATTCTACCACATCATTGTGCATTCATCTTATTCTATAAAAGTGGGTCACTTCATAAGTAACTTATTTGTAAACATGAGCTTATAGGAAAAGTTAGGAGATACTTTTTTTTTTACTCTACCACTTCATTATGCATTCATCACCATGAAAACCAACTTCTACCAGCCATGTGTCACTTTGGTTATCTTGTATGTATTTTCTAAAAAGGGTATAACTTTCACATCCAAAGTCCATTTTCAATGCTATTTTCTTTTGAAATAACCTATTTTTTCGAGAGCTCTCTCCAGATAGTCAATTTTATCTTTTGAATACATATTATATTCATATTTTAATATGGACCCTCCAAGTGATCTTTTGTTTACATGTACAAACTACTTTCAATGGAAATCCCATATGGAGGATGTACTAATAAGTAAATGATTGTACCAGATTATCTTGGAAAAAAAACAAGCCCCCACAGATGTCGAAAAGAAATCCAAATGGGATAATAAAAATGATGTATCATATGGATTAATCAAAATGTCCATCTCACATTATTTATTATTTCACCTTCAAGGAATTGATGACCCAGATAATTCCTAGGCTAAGCTAAAAGTCGTATTTGGTAAACACAATGTGATTTGAGCCCACTTTATTGAAAATAAGTTAATGAAATTAAGTTCCAATGATTTCCCTTACATTGAAGATTATTTATCTAAGTTCAAAATACTTGTACTTTTACTTCAAGAATATAAAATAGATCTGAAGAATGATCAATGCATATATGTTATTCTTGCTAATCTTGGTAGTGCATATTATGTTTTTGTGTCTAACTCTTATGCCACCAGAGAAGCTCTAGGGGGTGTTTACCAAGCTCTTTCTCTTGAGTCTTTTTGTGATTCTTTTATTAGAGAGAAAGATAATCTCTTGCAAATTGGAATTATAAGAACTACAAGAACATCTAACAAATCCTTAGTGGATCAACTGGAAGATAAAATGTAATGACCCAACCACCCACGAGCTAGCCACGCTACCTCAAAAACTCACTTCAAAATTGATTTCGAATTCTGATAATAATTAATTTGAAATTAAGCATGAAAGACTCACATGCATTAATCAAGATCCATGCTACAACATAAAAGAAATAAACAGTGTGTCATGCACAACAAATAACCAGCAAGCATGCACACAAAAATACATCACATAGATAATTAAATACACAACGGAATATACATTATACATAAAACACAGAGAGCACTTATATTTGCAAGTAAACATTCACCAATTGGCTGCAGATCAAGGATGTTTCTCCCAACCATAGACATTGTTGTTCATTTACTCTCAACAACAGGTCACCCCTGAACCAGGGCTATTAATCCATGAGGACAGGTCCTAGGCCAAATCTAAAACACACAACAGTTGGCTAACTATCTCTCAAGTTTCCCAACCACACAACAAATCCTAATTTCCATATCTCCTTCCCCTTTAGCCCGCACAACCCAAGAAATTAACACCTTTATCTATCATACAATCCCTCAGGTTGTTCCATTTCTCTCCAGGGATCCAATGTTACTGGTCAGGAAAAATCCTTGCTCGAAACTCCAAGGATTATCAGTTGTGGACAGTTATTTCTGAACTTCCATCAATCTCATGCACTCAGGCATCCATTCCCTCCTAGAATGATCATTAATTTATTACAACCATCTAGCAATGACTCTCCTCTTCCAGCCATTCATTTCCATGCTCATACCAAGAGCACACGAATTAGCAAGAATGAGTCACCAAAAATGAAAGAGTGAGAAGGGTGTAAGAGTGAATGGAGAAGAACAAGTGAAGCCCCAAAACAACCCACACAGGATGTTTATATAATTATATGAAAACAAGAACCACATGGCCTTCCACCCAAGAAGCTCTTGTAACCACTTTTCCCATTTAAAATCAATATGGGTAAATAAAATATAATAAATAGACTTAACCCCTTTAGCCCCCTCTCCCTTGGAATCATAGCCCCCTATCTCTTGTCCTTGTCCATCTTGCAGCCAACAATGCATTTTTTTTTAATGTATATAGAAGTATTACATTTTCTAAGCACTACAGGCCCTTTTCAACTTTACTGGCTCACCATCCTAATGTCACATTTATATAATACATTATAGTTCATAGGAATTAAAAATCAGGGTGTTACATCCCCCTCCCCTTATTTTTTCACTGTCCTCAGTGAACACCACCATACCAATGTTCTTAATATCACAAAGCTAGGCTCTCTGGCCTTAATCCACACAAAAACTCCAACCAATTACTTATATACATAAGCACTTTGGCCTAACATAAAACATGCAAACATAGTCATCCTGACACAAAACATGTATAATGATCTTCATAATTTACATTTCTGGCAGCAATTCCAACCAGAAATATCTCCTTCCTTATCATCCTACACAACCCAAAGAAATGAACCCCTTTCTCTTCCATGTAGTCCCTCGGGTTGTTCCACTTCTCTCCAGGGATCTAGTGCACTCGACCATGAAGTTTCAAAGTTGCGGCTCCAAGAACTCCAACTGCAACAAGTACATTGGACTTTCTTCATTATTTCCTTCATCATTAAGCTTGATTTCCTTCTAGTTCCATTTTCCCCAAGATTCCATCATCCATATCCAACATCTCATATGTATTATACACATACAATCATCATGAGATATCATTATAACAATTTTCAATCATAAATGTCAAATCTGTTTTATAGAAGAAAACAAAATTTTTCAAGCATGAGCTTCCTTCTCATAATTTGTTTGGCTCTTGCAGTTGCAGGCATCGATGTTTATTATGGATTACAACAATTCCATACCTAATACCATTGTTACTGCAATTTTCTCAACCTTCAATCAACGAAACCAATTGTTAGCATGTCATAACAATTTTTAATTTCTCAAGTCTATTTATATACAGGAAATAAAATTCCCAGGCATGAGGATTTTTCTCATAATGCTTGGCTCTTGTAGCAACAATAATTGATATTATGTATGGTCTTACATACCTGTTGCATCCAAGACCATTCTCCCTACAATTTTCTCAACATTTCATTCATCCACACAAACTATTAGTATAATATAACAATTTGTAACTATTAATTTTTGAAATCTATTTTATATAGGAAAACAAAATTTCCAGGCATGAATTTTTTTCTCATAATGTTTGGTTCTTGTAGCACCAGGCATTGGTCCTATTTATGGGTTTACATCCCTGGCATATTCAAGACCATTTTTGCTACAATTTCCTCAATTTATACCCAACCAAACAAATTGTGAGTAATTTTAAAATTCTAATTCTCAAACTCTTTTATATAGAAAAAATTAAATTTCTAGGCATGAATTTTTTGCTCATAATGTTTGGATCCAATTGTAGATATCAATATTCCTTATGGTTTTACATCCCTGTCATATCCAAGACCATTCTACCTGCAATTTCCTCAATTTACACAGCCAAACAAAATGTCAGTATCTCATGTACAATATATATGACAACAATTCAAAAAAATTCACAAAGTGATATCAGAATTGTTTACAACTAAAATTCAATCACTTCCATTAATCCAACTATTAATTGGAATAAACCCATCATTCTCTACACATGTATTATCAGCCAATATTTTCTTTCTTCTATCCGTCAATATTTTTATCACTTTGTTCCCTTGACATAACTTTTCCATAATTTATCATTATGCAACTACTTTAACCTGAAACTTTTCTTGTTGCAATATCAAAAAACTCTTGAAGTGTTTTCAACTTCATGAGTTAGAAATACTCACATCATTTCATATTTTAGCACAATCATTTCTATGTTATATAATATATGCATGCATTCACCAAAATGCATTCAATAATTCTTGTAATACCACTTGTAACATTTTCAACATCTCCAAAAAGTGATCTCAACATTGTAACAAACAACAATTCAATCACCTTCAACTAGTATTCATATTAAATATAATGCAACTATCCATCATTATGTATTTTGAACACCACATGATTTTCATAATGCAACAATTAATTGCTAAATGAAATAACAATCGATGTGCCAACACCCATGGGCACATTTACACAATGCATGCCTGCATTGACTACATAATACCACATAACTGTCTCTTGCATTCACCAAGGTGAGTTGGAAGTTATGTCAAACGCCTCAACACATCATCCACAAACTTCCCACTGCGTGCCTGACTATTTGGATACCTTCCTTTTTCAACCCAAACATAACACAAATAATATAATTATTAAGTTATCTTCAGTGTCGACAAAGAGATTGTAGTCCAAACATCAGTTATATAGTAGATACCATTGAACACTCACATAACGCTATAGCCCTTCCATATACAACCATCTCATAGTCTCACACATGACTAACTCTATGGATATTTATTGTTATATTAAGAGTATGTCCCTTGACTTGACCTGGTTATAATCTCATAATCAATCTTAACAAAATATGCAACTAAATTTTATATGAATGAATTCTAGTATCAACAACATTTATATACTCTAGGCCTTTGGCTGTTACATATCAATTTAAATATTGAAAAATTAACTAAGGGAATTCTTACCTCAATTCCCTTCAACATTTATGTATCAAAAGAAACTAAATGCATACCTGCATAGTTTTTATCAACCTACTTGATGTTATCTGATCAGGTGATGTTTGTAAAAGCTCACAAGCTTTCTCTTCCATCCTTTTGATTACCACCCTCTTGGGTCTTCACATAGATGGAAGTCATAAGTAAAAACATCAACATCCGCATATTTAACCATGCTATATCATTTTTTTTAATACATAATCCATAAACCATAATGAGTCATACTCAATTGCTATAACATCATTATTTCATGTATATAACAACAAACTATTCTAAGTCCTCAAGCATGCCATATACATATCCAAGCATGTACATATGCACAATGCAAATCTATATGCACCAAGAATTCACTATCATCATGCATACTAATGCATATGCATTCTAACTTCATGGTATGTGTCATGCAATCTAGTGCATTTATGTTTCAATTCACTTATTTGTTTATTTATTTATTTTGTAGTTGGTTTTCCTTGAATTTCTTCATATCCTTGTTGCCCTGTGTGCTCCCATTCTACTCATGTGCACTATGGTTCCATCATATGAACGTTTTCCAACCAAGTTCCACTTGGTCATTCTGAAATCCAACCAATGTGTTCTATTTACAACAACCTCTCTTAGGAAGTCATATCCAAAATTTACCTTTATGAAACATTCCAAAACCTTGGAATGAAGTAGCTCGGAACATTCCATCACTCTACTATCACAACATCCTTGAATCAACTTACTCATAATCATTCCACATCCCTATTATTACTTCTAGTTGTTCATTAGAGTTCTTCATTTAACAATTCAATGTGAAGCCATAGTTTTCCACTCAACACCATTTCCAATGGAGGTCTATTTTCATTCAATGACACCTTTCAAGTGAAAGAACTTTCATTAATCTATCCCTAATTTTGCATTGTATCTTGCTTCCACTGCAAACTCTGATATCAAAAGTGGCTTTCTTGCTCTGAGTACTTTTATACAAAATAGCTAGGTCATATCTAACAAATCCTTCCCATACACTCTTGTGCTTGACACATAGATATTATTCACACACCAACTCGTAAGCTTCTTGTTCTCTTTCACATCAAGCTTTGCAGCTATCTACACCTCTCTTCCTTCAATGCTATGGAGTCTTACTTTTCCTTTCTATGTCCATTAATGGCATTATTCACCTGTTGTATTCAAGTCCTATGTGAGGATTCTTGTGGTTGTGTCTTGCAATTCATTCATATTCTGTAGTTGGTTGACTAATACTTTTGTTCCACTCTTCTTGAGTTCTTTATCCACTTTTCATTACTTGCCCTGTAGCTCTTTATTGCCTCATCCAACTCCTACAATCTATGTCATGCTTCCATGACTCTAATATATTATCCTAGTCTTGAATTGATTTGATTATACCTCTAATTCTACCAAATCTCCAAGCAACCATTTTTGTTAGAATTGTGCATATCATAAAAATTTGTCAATTAATGCTACAAGTCCTTTTTTTCTGCTCAATTTATGAATATTTATATCACAATTCTCCAACTTCTAACAGTTCCAGGTAATTATCCTCGTAATCATCTTTCCAAAAAATGTACTATTGTCACAATCCAATTTCTGAGCTGAAAGTTATGGATTCCTGAAAAAGCCACATTCACCCCATTTGTGCATTTTCTCCATTGACGAAATTTTATTGAAATTCCAACTTCAGTCAACTGCAGAAGAAATATGTCAGGAACTAGAGAAACTTTTATATGAGGCGTAGATAATAAAAAAAGACAAAGAATTCATAACAACTTTCATATTTTCATTCTGATGCTCCAGTAAAAAACTGTAACAATCTAGAAACGATCATTTTTCCCCTTTTCAACTCTTTTTGCAGACTTAGAATTTTTAGCAAAACTGGTTATCTCTCAATCTGTGCACTTCTGGAAAATTTTCACTAAACCAAAGTTGTTCTTATTGATGAGTGTATAAAATTTTGAGTATACATATTTTTCAGTTTTGCGATCTGGGTAACGTTTCCTCTAAAAATCTAAAAAATCCCAAAAAAGTGGCCTGAAATAGAGGATTTTGGCCTATTTCAGCATCCCCATTCCAATCCCCTCGGGATTTATTCAATTCCTTCATGGGTTATTTTTATGTCTACTTTCTAGAAACTCCTAATGAATTTCATCTTAATATGGACCTCTACCAATGATCTGGACCCAGATCTTTAAAAACCACTATTTCACAATTTCTTACAAATCCAAGAAGAAATGAGCAATGACCCTCTCTATCACTTTTTTAGAGCTCATATATGCGGAAAAAAACACATAAGTTTCATCCAAATCTGACTTAATATGCTCTAGTTATGACCAAAATAAGAAAATGGATCTAGACGAATAGTTTTTCCTACGGGGCAATCTGCACCATTGATCTTAAAATCGAGAGAGATTTGGATTGTCTATCAGAGGTGCATATTTCGAGTGTTGAAGAATTGGGCTCAAATGGGACTCTAAAAAGAGGGTATCGAAGAATATTCCTTTTCGATACCGTTGGAACTTATCACTCAAAGTTGATAAGATTAGGCAAGTTTCGTCACTCCAACAAGAGGGTATCGAAGAATATTCCCTTTCGATACCATCGAAACTTATCACTCAGAGTTTAGAAGATTAGGGAAGTTTCACTACTTCGAAAAGAGGGTATCGAAGAATATTCCCTTTTGATTCCATCGAAACTTATCACTTGGAGTTCAAAATATTAGCAAAGTTTCATCACTCTGACAAGAGGGTATTGAAGAGTATTCCCTTTTGATACTATCAAAACTTATCACTTGCAGTTCATAATATTAGGGAAGTTTCATTTCTATGAAAAGAGGGTATCGAAGAATATTCCCTTCTTGATACCATCAGAACTCTTCTGAATGATATCTTCCAAATACAATTTTTCAAAAGAACATCTCTGCGAGATCTGACGATTGAGAATGATCCTGAATGATCTGATGGCTCTCGTTCTTTTGGGCTTCTCTTCTTCGAACTTCCAACTTTTTTCTGAATTAAGACCTTTTGAATCCATCCTTCCGAGAGATCTATAGTTGAGAATGGATCCAACTGATCTAAGGGCTCTTGTTGTTTCAATCTCCTATCATTAGACTCCTCCCTTCAGACTCAACCTCACACCCGACTTCGAAGTCCTTCCGACACTTCCTTCCTGAAGGCATGTCAGGAACGCCTTTCTTGGAACCTCTACGATTTAATATTTACTGTGGATCCTCATTGTCGAATTAATCCAGGCCGTTGATCTACAGAAATACACAATCACCATGAAACACGTAGGAATTTAGATTCCAAGGCCGAATTTGACTCTGCAACTGCAAATCGATGCCATAAATCACTTCTTCGACTACTCTGAACATTGAAACTCGAAATCTACTCATTATTTAGGGGTTTCACTTTTGTTCTTCTCTGTTTCCCCCCCAAATTCATAACATACAAATCTGCAACAACAAATTTGACAAATTCACAAAAGTTCCAGTCCATACCAGTCTGGTGTTGAACCAGAAGCTATGATACCAATCTATAATGTACCCAACCACCCATAGGCTGACCACGCTACTTCAAAAACTCACTTCAAAACTGATTTTGAATTCTGATAATAATTAATTCAAAATTAAGCATGAAAGACTCACATTCATTAATCAAGATCCATGCTACAACATAAAAGAAATAAATAGTGTGTCATACACAACAAATAACCAACAAACATGCAAACATAAATACATCACAGATATAATTAAATACATAGTGGAATATACATTATACATAAAACACAGAGAGCACTTATCTTTGCAAGTAAACATTCACCAATTGGTTGCAGACCAAGGACGTTCCTCCCAACCATAGACATTGTTGTTCATTTACTCTCAACAACAGGTCACCCTCGAGCTAGGGCTATGAATCCATAAGGACAGGTCCTAGGCCAAATATAAAATGCACAACAGTTGGATAACCATCTCTCAGGTTTCCCAACCACACAACAAATCCTAATTTTCAACTCTCTTTCCCCTTCAGCCTGCATAACCTAAAAAAATGAACACCTTTCTCTGTCATGCAATCCCTCAGGTTGTTCCATTTCTCTCCAGGGCTCCAATGCTACTGGTCAGGAAGTATCCCTGATGGAAACTCCAAGGATTCTCAGTTGAGGATAGTTCTTTCTAAACTTCCATCAATCTCATGCACTCAGGCATCTATTCCCTCTTGAAATGATTAGTAATTTATTACATCCATCTAGAAATGGATCTCCTCTTCCAGCCATTCATTTCCATGCTCAGACCAAGAGCACACGAATTAGAAAGAATGAGACACCAAAAATGAAAGAGTGAGAAAGGTGTAAGAGTGAATGGAGAAGAATAAGTGAACCACCAAAATAGTCCACAAGGGATGTTTATATAATTACATGAAAACAAGAACCATGTGGCATTCCTCCCAAGAATCTCATGTAACCACTTTCCCCAATTAAAACCAATATGGGTAAATAAAATATAATAAAAATACTTAGCCCCTTTAGCCCCCACTCTCGTGGAATCATAGCCCCTTATCTCTTTTCCTTGTTCATCTTGCAACCAGGAGTGTATTTTTTTATTAATGTATATATAAGTATTACATTTCCTAGGCACTTCGACCCCTTTTCAACTTTACCAGCTCACCAACCTAATGTCACATTTACATAATATATTATAGTTCATAGGGATTAAAAATTAGGGTGTTACATAAAACCAAGCATCCAAATAAATAACACCCTCACAAAAACAAGCAAAAAAGGGTCCCAAACCTTCTCAACCAACTTCTACTCCCAATGGTGACAAAGAACCAAAATCAAAAAGTAAGAAGACTAACAAACATTGCATTTTTTTGTGGGTGAGATGGTCATTTAGGGTCTAAATATTTTAAAAATATGGAAGCCTTAGAAGCAGTAATGAAAAATCACTGCATCAATCTTTATTCTTCTAATTATAATTCTTCTTCTCATGGACATGCACTTTTTGCTTATGGTTTCTCCTTCAATGCAACATGTACTTCTTATTCTAATGAGTGTCTTATTGATTCTAGAGAATATTATCATATGGATAAGGATAAAGATATTTTTTCTTCTCTTAATGAATGTAACACTAAATGAATATTTGTTGGTGATCATAGATGTCTTAGTGTTGTAGGGTCTGGAATAGTTCAAGTATATAATGTTCATTTCAATAATGTATTGTGTTCCAAGTATTTTCTGCAACCTTCTAATAAAGTTTTCTCCTCACCAAGTTGTAATCAAGGATTTAAAATATCCTAAGAATGTCATAACCACTAGAATTTTTTATGATATTTCCAGGATATACAAATTCAACAACTTTGGATCATCATATTTTCCATTATTTTTTATTTCTCATAGCGATGACTTAAGAAAAATCTTGCATGAGTGACTTGGTCATCTAAACTATCGTTCATTGCAACAACTATGTAATCAAAATATGGTGACTAGTTTTCCTCTCGTTTCTTGCAGAGATGGTGTTTGTGTTGGTTGTGTTCCTGGAAAACATCAATAGGATAGTTTTGACAAGCATGCCTCTTTCATCTTGTTCATAGTGATTTGTGTGGTCCGCTTTCTTCTCCTTATTTCTCTAGGTGCAAGTAATTCTTAACATTCATTGATGACTTCTCTAGACACACTTGGGTTTACTTATTAAAACTTAATAGTGACGTTTTTGACATATTTTTGGCCTACAAGTCCCTTGTATAAAAATAATATGGATATCAACTACAAAGGTTGAGAATATATAATAGTGGTGAATATGTGATCAATAAATTTACAACCTACTTCACTGCATATGGAATTCAAATGCATCATATTGTGACATATACTCCACAACAAAATGGGGTTGTTGAGAGAAAGAATCACATATTAAAGGAAATGTATAATTGTGTGATCCAATCTAAATGATTAAGTCTTTGTTATTGGGAAAAATCCATTAATTATGTCAATTGTGAAGTAAATCACACTCCTGCAAAGGATTTAAAAAATATAACATCAGAAGAAGCATGGACTGAAATTAAGTCAGATCTATAAGTCACTTTCATGTATTTGGTAGTGAACCATGGGTTCACATTCTTGATGAGAAAAATAAAAAATTACAGCCTAAAAATGAGAAGTGCATTTTATTGGATATTCTGAAGATGTCAAAGGTTACTAACTTCTTCAACCTCATTCCAATGAAATAATTGTTAGAACATATGTTAAATTTGATGAAAATCTATTGCCTTGTGAGCCTAATTTGGTGTTTGTGCCATCTTCAGCCTCAGAGCCATCTTTGGTGATTGTGCCATTTTCTAGTCCTATTCTAATTTCTTTTTCAGATGATGATAGTGAAGATGAAAATCCACCTCTGCCTACTCACCTTCCTCCAAATGAGTCCATTGAACATGAACCTGCACTATTACCATCGTTTCCTAGATTGGTCTATTCAACTTGAGAAGCAATTAGTGATATTTTTAGTGATCCTACAGATCAACGTCGGACACATTCATAGTTTCATCAAGCCTCCTCTCTTTTGTCTCAAATTTCAAAGGTTCGTGATCCAAACAAATTTGCAAAATATTTTGGCCATCCAGATTGGGACACAACCATGAATGAATAATATCATTCCTTAATGGTGAATGATACTTAGGATCTTGTACCTCTTTTGAAAGGAAGACAAATTTTCAAATGTAAATGGGTGTATAGAACTAAGTATGCATCAGATGGAAGTGTTGAAAGACATAAGACATGATTAGTTTCCAAAGAATTCTCTCAATTTAAAAGCAATGGCTACAATGAAACCTTTTCCCCCATAGACAAAAGGAATTATATCCACCTTGTTCTATTCCTTGTTGCCTCGTATAAATGGGAGGTCCATTAGATGGATGTTAAATATGTCTTCTTGCATGGGGATTTTCAAGAATAAATCCACATGGAACAACCTCCTAGCTATGTTTAAAATGAATCCAACCTTGTATTCTTCCTTAATAAATCTCTTTACGATCTTAAGAAATCTCCTCAAGCTTGGTATGCAAAAATATATAACTTTCTTCTTGACATTGGCTTTTCTAGATGTAATTTTGACACTAATGTCTATACCAATAAAGTAGGAAGCCATCTCACAATACTTGTTTTTTATGTTGATGACCTTATCCTTACTAGTAGTGACCCTAAACTCTTAACCCATGTTAAATCTATCCTTAAGAAGAACTTTGAAATGACAGACTTAGGATATTTGCATTATTTATTTGGCCTCCAAGTATTGCAAACTAAGGAAGCTAGTTCCCTTTCCTAGTATAAGTATGCATGTGAACTTTTTCACCACTTTCACATGGAAGGTTCTAAACTATCCCCTTCTCCCTTCCAGTCTCGATTCAACCTTATTGCCACCTATACTACTCCCGGAGTCAATTATACTTTGTACCATCAATTAGTTGGTATCCTCTTATATTTGACTCATATTGGTCCTGATATTTTATTTTCTATTGGTCTTATTGCTCGATATATGTAAACACCCCATGAAATCCATTGGAAAGCGAAAAAAATGATACTTTGGTATATCCAGGGTATAATTCAGTTTGGGATGCATTATATTTCAGGGGGGATTCCTTTATTGGTTGGTTTCATTGATTTAGATTGGGTCAACAAACCTATTGATAAAAATTCTACTATAGGTTATGTTTTCATCATTGGTTTTGGACCTATCACTTTGGATTGTAAGAAACAACAGGTGTTTTCACTTTCTTCAGTAGAAGCAAAGTACCAAGAAATGGTTAACACAATTCAAGAGGCCTTGTGGCTTTAATATATCCTTTCATATTTTGGATCCTAGCAATAGCATTCGACAACCCTCTTGTGCGAAAATCATAGTGTCGTCATGCTCTCTAAAGATACAATTCAACATCAGCGCAACAAACACATTGAGATACACATGCATTCATCAAAAATATCATCCATGATCGTGTTCTTGAAGTTCTCTTTTTTCCAACCGATAATCAAGTTGCATACGTTTTCACAAAGTCTCTTATAAAAGTGAAGTTTTCCAAACTTCGATTTATGTTAGGAGTTCATGAAGTTTTCATTAAGGGGAGATAGGCTCTAATTCCTCCATCCTTATCCTATTGTGTCACCTTTGTAAATACTTCAATCTTATCCCATGCTTTTCTTAAGTGTGGATGTTAGGATATTTAGACACTTACGAGTTAGTTAAGTTCACCATGGTCTAATATGTCTTTCGGAAAAAGTGTGATTTTTAATGTGTTTATTTAGCATGTTTTTGTAATTATGTAATCCGACGGTCTCAATATGTTCTACACATAGAGTGATCCAATGAATCATATTCTCCTCGATATTAACAACTATATTGATATGTGGCTTAACACTCTATTGGTCCATGATCTCTATTTAAATATCATAGAGGGTCATTTGCTAATGATCGATGGTGAGAAACTCTCTTGTAAAATGTTTTTATTTTGCATTAATATATTTCCTCAAGTGGACACATTGGCTAGGGCCATGAACCGTTTCCCTCTTTTAGGTTTTTAATCACTTAAAAGCATTGATTTATTGATCTTTGATCTAGCTATGTGAGCAGTTACTAAAGGTGTTCCTTCTATGTTGGAATACCCTATTTTCTCAAACACAATACAAAAAATAATATTACTCTCATCAAATTACATCATAATTGGACATTCCATTTGTTGTTATATCAGTACTAAATGACCATGATGAAACATTGAATGGAGGTTGACCCTTTCCTTTTTATTTTTAAATTGCATTGATAAAAAAATTCATATCAATATATTTTTAACCTTGTAAATTCACGAAGAATCATTAAAAAAATTTATTTAACTCAATTTTGGGAACCCTATAATTTTGCAATGTATGAACCCAAATTATTGTTATTATTATTTTACTGGTACTGATAAAAGAGACAAATTAATATTTAAAAAAAAATCATCAAAAATAAAATATTTTTCAACTCAACTTTGGAAAAATTAAAATTTTGCAAATATTTTTAACCTATCTAAATTCGAGAAGAATCATTAAAAATATATTTTTCAACTCAATTTTGGGAATACTATAATTTTGCAATATATGGACCCAAATTAATATTATTTTTGATTGGTAATGATACATCTATCCTAGGGAGGAGTATAGAAACATTTTTCTCCATCCAACTAATCAACAATACATAAGATAATGAGGTGGTCAAGCCACATCTACAAGTCTCTCAACCAAGATAGCTCAACAAAGAGGGAATAAGATATGTCAAATATGCAACATCTAGCCTCTAAAATATTCCTAGTGTAGCAATCCATAACCACCTCCTCAAGATAGGCAATGAAAACACTTGATCTAAGATTTGAGACTTTCTAGATCTACTCCAAGGTGGATGTGTATCTCTCCAAGGTGAAATGTCCAAGAATATCATCAATGTGGAATGTATGACTCTCTAAGTGATACATCCATCAATAAGTAATGAACAAAATCTCCCAAAGTGGACGTCCTCCAATATATGTGCATAAATATGTGAGAAGAATCCTCAATAAGTGGAACATTCCATCCAAGATCATAAATAATGTAATCAATAAACCCTCAATAGTGGACATACTCAACAATGGCATAGAAGAATGTGCAATGATAAGTCTTCTAAGGTGGACATCCTCCTCCTCATAAGGCATGTACCAACTCAACTCACAAAGCATAGCATGTGTGAAGGCTACAAGAGGTACATCCATTAATAAAGGCATGAAATTGTGAGTAATGGTGGATGCCATCCTTAAATTAAGAATACAAGGAATCAACATGTGTAACATCAATAATACTCAACCATATTCATGAAAATAAGGGACAACATATCCTTAATACAAAAATATGCATCCACATAAGTGAAAAACACTCCTCCAAGATGGCACATGTGAACCATTAATGCATGAGGAGATGTGTAAGGTGGTAAATCCAAGGAAGAATAAGTCAAATAAGCCATTAATTATATGCCAAGTCACCAAAATTCAAACCAACTCATCAAGTAGTAGGATAACCTCATCAAAATATGCATAAAGTGATGCCAAGTGTGCATATGCCTCCAAATGTGAGTCAAAGAAGGGGAGCACTCTACATAAAACCATGCTCCATACTACAAGCAACGTATCTGTGTGTGAATATCATCCATAAGAGATACGCCATTGGAAAAAAATGCCTCTAATCATTCTCACACCCAATCATCCAAGTAATAAACCATATGTAAGAAGTGTTGAGCACACACTTATACTGAGAGGGGGGGTGAATCAATATAAGGCTATATTTTTCCTTTTAACATTCATAAACCATAATGAAGCAATCACATAAATATAACAACTAGAAGACACACTATTTAACGTGGAAACCCTTTTGGGAGAAAACCACAATTTTTTTTTTTTATAATTTTGTAGGCACGAACCTATGGTTACAAATGTTTGTAGGAACCATCAACCAAGAAAAACTGATCCACTCTTGTGTTTGTAAGCACCGAACTATAGAAGACACCAATCCCCTCTGTTGTTTGTAGGCACTGAACTACATGAGACACCAATTCCCTTCTGTTGTTTGTAGGTACCAACCTACAAGAGACACCAGTCCCCTCTATTGTTTGTAGGCACTGACCTAATAGAGACACCAATTGGTGCACACCCCTCCCCCTTCCCTTCGAGGTTGCTGGACCTTGGTCTAGGATCGTTCTTAAACCTGAGTCGAATTGACTCTTCGGCTCCCTGCTGGAACCCGACAAACTCTATCATAGGTCTCTCTTCCCTCAAAGTGTGGGTCATCTTAACCCCGCAGTTCTCTTCTTGGCCCTTTGAAGAAAGTTGGTGGCGGCACTCGGCTCTCCGTGCTAGGCCCTTTTTATCATGTGACCTTGGGTTGTGTCCCAGGGCTCAATCAAAAAAAGTGCTTCGGGCTTCAGGATTCAACTCTTCCCATGACAACCAACTCTTACATTCCTGGACTCTGAATCGACGAACTCAAACAGAGCGAGGATCAACGATCCCCGTCCCTCCTTCTGATCGATTACTATGATCTATTCGGACTCTGGCCTTCGGGAGTCTCTCTCTATCCTCCTCTGAAACTTTTCGGAGTACTACTCCTCTGAATTGGTGGATCACTTCCACACGTCCCTTCTAGACCCAACGGCCTAGATTCAAACCGCTCTTCGCGACTTCGCAAAGATCTTTGTTTGCTCTTGGAAAACCTCCCAGAGTTCCAACTCCTGGACCTCTCGATATTCTACCACCTGTCTCCTCCCGACGATGGACGATTTCACAGTGTTCGGGACTTCAGCAAGTCCTTGACCTTCTTGCTCACTTAGCGCAATTTTTGCTCGAAACTTGGACTATTCTCGGCCTTCTCCTACACTCCTTACAGATTTCTGTGCAAATTCTTCTATGACTTTTCTCAACTTGAAACCTTCAAGGTTCCTAGTTCCTCTACGTCCTTCAATGGACTTTATGGTGCCCTTTTGGAAACTTAACTCTCTTCCTCCTGAGCTTGTAATATGAACTTACTATGTCCTCGGCACACTCCTTACGCTCGGCTAAGACTTTTGATGACTTCTCCCTTAGCCCTTCCAAAAGCATGTCCTTTCCTTCGTCGATGCACTCTTGAAAATCCTTCCTTCCTCAAAGTGTTCAACAACTCTGGGATTTTCTCAACACTTCTAACACTTTAGAATGTGTTGCTCTTGTATGCGCTCGTACTTTCTCTATGCCCTCCTAGAAGAGTATTACAGAGTATTCAGTAACTTTGCATTGTGCTTCCTCCCACACAGTATTTCTTTCCAAGGTACCCAACCACCTTGAAATTTCCCTCTGAGTCTATGAATTATCCTGGTGTGCTCTCCTGGAAGATTCTCTTTTGACTCAAATGAGTTAATACATGCACTCCTTGTGTCGGCTCACATAGTTTCCACCCTCTATCGTGCACTCCTTGCACTTAGCCTTGAAAACTAGACATAATCCAACACACTCACATATAGAAGATTATAATTCTATCCTTGCAGATGATTTCTAACATACATATACAACATACACGCATACATATGACATTCATAACCAGATATCCATTACACATAAATTGGCAAACAGGAAAAACAATTACTTTCTATTAATGGTGGAATGTCCATTACAATATGTGAGTCTGGACTACAACTGAGTCTTGGCTCTTCCTCAACTATCTATCTCCTATCTCTATCTGTGATGTATATGTGTGTGCTCTACTAGAAACAATACAATAGTTTATACAAGAGGGGCTCGATGAGCTTCCCTCCAAGCTAAGATAGTGGTGTCTAATCACCATTCAAAACTCATGTCTAATGGGAAAATTACAATGATGGAAATCTGATCTGAATCGGATGCAGATCCCTCCTACTGTCAACCACTTAATGGCGACCTCATATTCAGCTTGTGCGAACACACAATTGGGCTCTACAAACCTGTCAGCAATAATTGCCTTAATCACGCTTTAGATTCTTGAAGGTAAAATGATAGGGAAACACCTCTCCTTTCCTTGAACACGCACCACTCTTTCTAATAAATTGGCATGTGATGAGGTAGAGAGATTCTCCTGCATCATACTCCATGGCTACAAAAATTCATGAGCTCCTACTCATGAGCTTCCCAGCACTGTTGAAATCCTCCTGGATCCAAAACCTACTCCTGGAGTTGTCCTTCTGCTCCTCTGCTTTGTTGTTGTTGTTTTTGTTGTTGTTGCTACTTCTGCATATTCCCTATTGCTTGTGCAGGTTCCTTTCTGTCCAGCTTCTCCTTGCTAACCACTTCTTTTGTTGACCTCAACATCAGCCTCGGTATATCCTCTACAACTTCTTCTAGCTACTTCATCGGCTGGTGCAGTCTTCTTGGATACAGCCCTTCATGACGCTCCATGGGTAGGTCGTCCTAATCTCCCATGCTTCTTTCATCCCTTATGACGCTGAATGGCCACTCTATTGCAGACTCTAATTCTGCAGTTTCACCATTGAACTATTTTTCAACTACCTCCTTTGATAGACTAACCCCTGCCAGTTCTTCGGTTGGTTCTATTTCAGCTCTCTCCAACTACAACTCATGTTGGTATGTCTCCTGTGGCATGGATATCTCATGGCAGCCACCTTCTGGTTCTGGACTGTCCAACCAATCCTCCAGTGCCTTCAACTCCATCTCACACTGAGTGAGTAACTCAATTGGATGCTCCTCTTATGTTGGGACAAACTTCAGTATCTTCTCTTCCTTCTCCATGACAGTCTCATCTTGTTGTCCTTCTATGGAATCTGTAACATCTGTGCTAGCCTCTCCTCGGCTTCTTGGAAGGAATATCTCGACTCCCCCAATGAACATAATGCTCCTTTGATCCTTCTCCCCGGTGATGAAAGTTTCCAACTTGTCATCATCTTCATTCACGCGACTTGCAGTTCCTCATGAATCTTCATATGGATGGGACCTTTCTTCCTCCTCTCCATCTGTCAACACCCTATGCTAACGTGAACTCTCATCTTAGCTCATTTATTCTCCCTTACCCACTTGGAAATTCAAGATGTCTCCTTTGCCCTCCTGGAATTTTACGATATCAATTGATCCCTTCATATTGCCCACCTGGAAACCTACAACACCTATGCCAGATCTCTTTCCCTCGCCATTGAGGTTTTTGACATATCTCAACCACCCTTTTAACATCTGTTGTTTCCTTCTGGCCAACAACTTTTGAACATGCCACTTAGCTCTCCTTTCAAAGGCCACTCGTATCTCTAGTGCACCTTTGCTTCCTACTGCATCTTGAATTCTAGCATCTCCATCCTTGCTTGGATTTCACTAAGCTCCTTGTCCATCTCCGCTTTGATTTTATATGGGCAGACTTCCCCTCGAACACGCTCATGAGCTCTAACAACCATATTGCTTCACCTGCAGACCACCTAGTTGTTTACCATCTATTGCACACCTTGCAACAGTCTCCACAGAGTATCACACTTTGTCTCCATTCACCTCGTGTCTACAGGTGAAATCCAACTCTGACTATGCTTGATGTAGTCAGACTGTCTCCTTTTCTTGAAAAAAACTTCACGCTATGATACCACTTGGTATCAGAGTATATTTTTCATCTCCTTCTCTCCACTTGAGAATAAAATCAGGCTCTGATACCTCTTGGTGTAGACCCCTACCCCTTCCCTTCGGGGCTGTGTGACCTCTCGATCTAGGATTTTTCTCAAACCTGAGTCAGATTGACTCTTGGGCTCCCTGCTGGAACCCGACAAACTCTACCATAGGTCTCTCTTCCCTCAAAGTGTGGACCCTCTTAACCTTGAGACTCTCTTCTTGGACCTTTGAAGAAAGTTGGCAACAACACTCGGCTCTTCATGCCAGGTCCTTTCTATCACGTGACCTTGGGTTGTGTCTCGGGGCTCAATCACAAAAATCTCTTTGGGCTTTGGGCTTCAGCTCTTCCCATGACAACCAACTCTTACGTTCCCAGACTCTGAATCGGTGAACTCAAATGGAGCGAGGATCAATGGTCCCCGTCCCTCCTTCCGATCGATGGCTATGATCTATTTGGACTCTAGCCTTTGGGAGCCTCTCTCTATCCTCCTCTGAAACCTTATGGAGTACTACTCCTATGAATCAGTGGATCACTCCCACGCATCCCTTCTATATTAACCTTGAGACTCTCTTCTTGGCCCTTTGAAGAAAGTTGGCAACAACACTCGGCTCTTCATGCCAGGTCCTTTCTATCACGTGACCTTGGGTTGTGTCTCGGGGCTCAATCACAAAAATCTCTTTGGGCTTTGGGCTTCATCTCTTCCCATGACAACCAACTCTTACGTTCCTAGACTCTGAATCGGTGAACTCAAATGGAGCGAGGATCAATGGTCCCCGTCCCTCCTTCCGATCGATGGCTACGATCTATTTGGACTCTAGCCTTTGGGAGTCTCTCTCTATCCTCCTCTGAAACCTTATGGAGTACTACTCCTATGAATCAGTGGATCACTCCCACGCATCCCTTCTATATCCAATGGCCTGGATTCAAACCGCTCTTTGTGACTTCACAAAGATCTTTGTTTGCTCTTAGAAAACCTCCTGGAGTTCCAACTCCCAGACCTGCCGATATTCTGCCACATGTCTCCTCCCGACGATGGACGATTTCACGATCTTAGGGACTTCGACAAGTCCTTGACCTTCTTTCACACTTAGCACAATTTATGCTCGAGACTTAGACTGTTCTCGTCCTTCTCCTACACTCCTTGTAGAGTTCTACACAAATTCTTCTGTGACTTTTCTCAACTTGAAACCTTTAAGGTTCTCAGTTCCTCTATGTCCTTCAGTGGAATTTCTGGTGCCCTCCTGGAAACTTAACGCTCTTCTTCCTGATCTTGTAAGATGAACTCACTATTTCCTCGATGCACTCCATGCACTCAACTAAGGCTTTCGACGGCTTCTTCCTTAGCCCTTCAAGAATTCTTAAAGCATCTCCTTTCCTTCGTCGATGCACTCTTATAAAGCCTTTCTTCCTCAGAGTGTTCAAAAACCCTAGGATTTTCTCAACGCTTCCAACACTTCAGAATGTGTTTCTCTTGTATGCACTCGTACTTGCTCTATGCCCTCCTAGAAAAGTATTACAGAGTATTCAGTAACTCTACGTTGTGCTTCCTCCCATGCAGTCTTTATTTCCAAGGTACCCAACCACCTTGAAATTTCCTTCTGAGTCTGTGAATCATCCTGGTGTGCCCTCCTAGCAACTTCTCTTCTGACTCAAACGAGTTCAGACACGCACTCCTTGTGTCGGCTCACAAATTTTCCACCCTCAGTTGCGCACTCCTTACACTTAGCCTTGAGAACCATAATTAATCCAACACACTCATAGATAGAAGATTATAATTATATCCTTGTAAAGGATTTCTAACATACATATACAACATACACACATATGTATGACATTCATAACCAAATATCCATTACACAGAAATTGGAAAACCAGAAAAACTGTTACTTTCTATTAATGGTGGAATGTCCATTACAATATCTGAGTTCGTGCTACAACTAAGTCTCGACTCTTCCTCAACTATCTATCTCCTATCTCTATTTGTGATGTATATGCGTGTGCTCTACTGGAAACAATACAAGAGTTTATACAAGAGGGGCTCGACGAGATTTCCTCCAAGTTAAGCTAGTGGTGTCTAATTACCATTCAAAACGCCTGTCTAATGGGCAGATTACAATGATGGAAATCTGATCCGAATCGGATGCAAATCCATCCTACCGTCAACCACTTAATGGTGACTCATCTTCAACTTCTGCGAAGGCACAACTTGGCTCTACCAACCTGTCAACATTAATTTCCTTAATCACGCTTTAGATTCTCGAAGGAAAAATGAGAGGGTGGTGCCTCTCCCTTCCTTGATTGTGCACCACTCGTGATAATAAATTGGCGCATGCTGAGGTAGAGCGATGCTCCTGCATCAACAATCCCCACAACTATTTGTTTTGTTGGCACCAACCTACATAAGTTTACAAATTCTTCATATACATTTCCTCCACCAGCTTTCTTGTTGCTTTTGTCTTCACCAAATTTTCTCTGCATTGGTCACTTTTTCTTTCACCATATCTTCTATGCACTCGCTACTTATTCTTTCACTAAATCAGCTATGCACTCGCTACTTATTCTTTCACTAAATCAGCGATGCACTCGCTACTTATTCTTTTGCTAGATCAAATCAACACTCACTCCTTCTACTTTTGTCAGATCTGCTCGACACTCGCTCCTTCTTCTTTCGCCAGATTTGCTTGACGCTTGCTACTTCTTCTTTAGCTTTTCCTTTACCAAATCTTCTTGTGTTTTCTTCTACTTCTGCCTTAGATTTTCCTTTACTAGTTTTTCTTTCTAGAACACCATATCTATTTTATAGAACACCATATATGATCTTCGCTAATATTTAATCGTCTCTCCTTGAATGATATTCAATCATCACTCCTCAAAAGATATGCATAAGAATATTACATTTTCACCCACACTCACATTATTTCTCACAACCCTCTTCTCCTTTTATAATTTACCATTCATTCTACATGAAAAGTCATGTTCATTTGAAAAGACACAAATCTTATTAAATAAATAATTGATTTCCCCATATTTTATTTTATTTATTTATTTTTCGACATACCATGGGTTTTTAAACTATGTGCAAATACCATGTGCACTTTTACTCAACTTTTACTTTTACCCTTTTTAGTCGAGTTTCATGTTTACTCCACTTTTACGTAACCTCATTTCTAATCCACTTTCAAGTAACTTCATTTCTAATCCACTTCCACTTTTTTATTTATTAAAGTCACATTTCCTTTCAATATTTATATGTGAATACTTACTTAACTTTGACATCAATGACAATAATTTATTCAACAATCTCCCCCTTTGTCATTGATGGCAACCCTGTACTCAAAAACATGTGATCCTCCTAAAATAGAAATAATTCTTTGTTGTCTGCAACTTTCCCCCTATATTTAATTCTCCTCTCCTTGTTTGCAACTCTCCCCTTTGTTGTGGTGGGAAATCCCCCTACGGACTAGCATTTAGGGTTATATTATGCATGCAGATAAGACCGAAAGAATCCTACTTTATACCGTCGTCCCAAACTTAATCCCCATTTCTTTCAAGCAAATACATGGTTACACGAACATACCTTGTTCCGGACATTTGATGTCGATCCTTCTTCACGCTTGATCGCTTGTTGGCAGCTATCCTCTCAAGACTGACCTTTGTACAAAACAAGCAACAAACTCTACTTGCATTTGTTCTACAGATTAATGGGTTAGAGATTCAAACATATATTCACTAAACTATGAAGAACTCATATAGTGGGACGGGAAAAACATTCCTTTATTATTAACTTTAATGAACCAACTTACAATGTCGAGACCAACCACTGCTCTGCGAACCTGATCCTGGGATCCTCTTCAAATGTCCTCCAACTTCTTTGCTTTGTATCTCTCTTTCCACAAGGATGGATAAAAGGTTGGGACAATGGGAATGTGCAATTGGGTAGAGTTTCTTTACTCTTATTCTCCTCTTCCAAATAGGACCCCTAACCCTTATTTTATAGGCTAGAAGAAGCTAGGTATTTGGGCGAACCCTCGGCCATGCATGGCCAGAAGATTCAGTTAACTCACCCAAAGTTGTGTGTTTTGTCGGCAACTTTCCTTTTTTCGTGCTTTTGTAGGTCCACGCGGGCTGTTTTAGGTCAACTAGCATGTACACGCATTCAGTAATGGATTAGGGTGTGTGGGCCCTTATAAAAGAGGTTTTTTTAAGAGTTGTTCAGTAGTGCTTTGGTAAAGAATGGATCTGAGATGGACTTATGCCAGGTAAACATGTATGGTTCAAATTAGGGTTATAACACACATTCAGTAATGGATTAGGGTGTGTGGGCACTTATAAAAGAGGTTTTTTAAAGAGTTGTTCAACAGTGCTTTGGAAAAGAAGGGATCTGAGATGGCCTGATGCCAGGTAAGCATGTATGGTGCAAATTAGGGTTATAACAGATGCCCCATAATGTGTGAGGTCATAAGAGCATATGATGGTCGAAATACATTACCAATCTTTACTGATGTGCCGAACAAGTGAGCCCAGGAACCAGAAATCGGGAGGCGTCATCTGCAAAAATAACAATTGTCTCACCGAGGTGGGCATACCCATGCTCAGGATAGAATAAATGCATGGCTACCAATCAAATACACTGTATAGCCATGTCATATAACTATATAAAGTGTATCTGCGAATAGTACACAACGGAGCTACATCTCGAAATCAAAAAAGATATACATGTAGAGTATCCATCTTCATAGAAGCTGATAAGGCCCGATGGATGGAGATGAGGACTTCAGAGCTCAAGCAACAACTTCAAAATCTTCAAAACTCAGGTAGGAGTGTAATATGAGTGTACGACTTCACTACCCAGAGGTCTTCGACGACTCGTCGGTCATGGTCTAGAGAATCTTGATGATCAGACTGAAGGCTTCATTGATTTCGAACAAAGACTTGATTGGATGTTCAGGATGGCCGGGTATGAGGGAAAGAGACAAATTGCAGAGGGGCCGACTCAAGCTTGGTAGAAAATTCCCTTGGACAACAACACGACAAATGATGAGACTTAGGCAGCATGGCATTAATCATAAGTTTACGAAGCAGGAGGCAACGCAAACTCTCCATATGTTTGGAAGAATAACCAAATGGAGGAGGACACAACTCTATGTAGCAAGAACATCTTCCTAAGTTCATATTACATCCCATAGTTTGACGAACAAACGAATAGATTTGCTTTATCCAAGGGTGACTCATTATGCTGCCAATAAAGAAAATACTTTTCCCTTCCTCTTTTTGGGGTATATTTGATTTTTTTGTCTTTTTCAATCATTTTGGGAAAAAGAATAAAGGAATGTTACGTTACACTGGAGGAATGATTGTTACAAACATACAAGTTCTAGGCACAAGGACAAGACTGATGTTTAGAATAATGATACTCAGGAAAAATCCTCTGGGGGCCAAGGGTGTTAAGACGCAGAGGCAAAGTGCTACAAGGCTTGCGTATAAGGCATGATTTAGATGGTTCAGTTGAGAGCAACCTGGAGCCAACATTAGGCCAAAGACGTGGGTATGCAAATGTGATTAACAAAACAAACAATGGTAACATCCTTCGATGTAAGTTTAACGAGCCCAGAGAAGGTAAGCTCGGTGGTTTTTCATATTTAGAGAGTCTGAAAAAACATAAAAGGAGACTCCATTGGGGTACCTTTTTCAAATATAGTCTAGTCGGTTAAAAAAAGGGGTAAACTAGCACTGACAAGATGTCTATTCAAAACCATTTTAACGAGTGTGAGAAGGACAACATCACTCGACCATTTTTTCATTTTTAAGGAGTCTGAAAAAAGCTTAACTATGGACTCCGTCAGGAATGTTCTTCTGGACCAATTTAACAAGTGTGAGAGAATAAGGTCACTCAACGATCTTTTCAATTTTAGGGAGTCTGAAAAGAGATTAACTATGGACTCCATGGGGGTTCCTTTTTCATAAATTTAGTCCCTCGGGCCCGAAAAAGGGTTAAAATAATACCTGAGAGTACTCTTCTAAAGAACTGAAGTTCCATAGAGTATACCTTTGTTCGTACAGTTGACCGTCCGGATCGAAAAAGGGGTAAACTACCGCCGGACAGACCTGACTTCAAATTTCAGTTTAACGAGCATGACAGGGCCACAATATCGCTCGACAATATTTTCATGTTTAGAGGGTCTGAAAAGGGATTAAAAGAAGACTCGTAGAGGTTACTTTTCTCAGTTAATCAGGACGAGATCGAAAAGCATAGATGCAGTCTCGCCGGATGTTGCTTTCGGATCTCAAAGCGAGCTTGAAAAACAACAAAGTTAGCTCATGATCGACATTTTGTGGGTCAATGCTAGGTATCTCCTCGGGGGAGCAGTATGCTCCAACGAAAATATTGTCTATGACACCAGGGGTTCTGGAGAGATTTATAGGTACTGTTTCAGTGATACTTTCCATATTACCCTCGGCATAAAAAGAACGAGTAGCCAAAGGATTGATAGGACAAGACCTATCTCTAGTCATAGTCAAAGTGAATTCCCCTACTTTGATTCTTCTTAACTCTGGAAGGAAGTATGATATGTGATGAAGATCATCCCAGGGTTTGTCCAGACTAGTCATTGCTTCAATTAATGCTTTGTCGGGGGGCTAGACTAAGTCTAACGAATCGGTGTCAGCGAGAGAACACTGATCCCAAATAGGCTCTAGATGTGGATTGAACTCTTGTGCAGGAGTTGGATTTGTATTGGCTGAAGTTTGTTGGACTAAAGAGTACGCTACTTCAGTTGCGGACAAGGGAATGGACATGCTCGAGTGCCCTTTCCCATCCATTGTGACTGATGGGGAAGGAAGTATCCACGGATCATCGAAGTAAGTCATGCGGAACGACGAAACTTGAAAAATCTCAACCTTATGATGATTGGATATAAACTTGATATCACCTTGAGGGGGCGGGTAATCGAAGGTACCCATCAAATATGGGCACAAACCAACCCCTACGTTGACTACACCTGGTTGAGGCTTATCAATCATCGGGACCGTGGATGCCCCCAATGAAGGGTCAGGTCTGGAGAAAGACAATTGATCGATGGTCACTATCTGGCCCTCGTGTGGAAACAACAACACCCAGAAAACTATAGCAACCACAGCTTGCATGGAATAAGTCCAACTCCTTCCTAACAAGAGGTTATAGTTGAGGGGCCCATCGACTACTTCTACCTCGACACACATGTTCTTCCCTCCTAACTGCACCGTGAAAGAGGGAATGATACCATGTGGTAAGAACGAACGACCGTTGAAAGAAGTGAGGAGAGTAGGTGACAGAGACAAAATGGGCTGGCCAATGGCCTTCCAACATGCCAACGACATAACGCATGTCGAGGCACCCTCATCAACCACCGTGCAGAAGATATTCCGAGTAAAAGTTTTTGTGGGATAAGCCACTACTATCTGAAACGTTACGTGGTAAGGCAGACGAGGTTTTAAGTCCATTGTATCCAGCATGATTGTATCCGGATTACAAGTCTCGGTAGATCCTAAAGAGGTTAACAAGGCTTTCCTCCGGGTATACTCTGCAAATTGTGGTCCGATGTCTATCCTAGGTACCACGGTATACCCACGCAGTCACCTGTGTATGTCCCTAAAAAATATAGGCAACTAGGTTTCCAGCACGCGAACAATCATCAGGCGGGTACAGTCAAAAGTCGGGTAGACCACAATGAGAAGGGTATCGAGCCTGAAACCTATCAAGGGTATCGAGAGAAAGTGGTCTGAAAGACAACTGAGGACCTCGAACAGATTCAAGACCTGTGAAGCCCCGTGGAAAATGCAATCGACAGAATCCCAAGACAAGCCCTCTATATGTGTTCTCCACTATGATTGGTCCAGCTTTGGAGGGGTTATCTCCACTACCTTTTCGCACGTGACCTCGTGTTTATCCCCTGTGTTAGAGGGGGGTCCTGGATAACTTTCACGATACTGGAATTGGACACTCCCTAACTCAGACTCCAATGTTTGATTTTAATGGCCTTGAAGAGTTTTCTCTCCAACCTAATCCAAGGCCCTAATCGTGAACTAGTTGGTTAACCCTACAAACATAAAAGTCTAATAAATTTTAGATTTAGCGTTAATTTTATGGCTTGTCTTATGTCAAAAGGTATGAAAGTGAAACTGATGATGTTTGAAAGATGAAAGTAAAAATGAACAAAAATTTGGAAACAAAAACCTTCACTTAATGCAAAATTTCAACAACTTTTCAAAAAAAAATAAAAATTCTTTTTAATTTTCTAAGATCTTTTGAACATCAAACTTAAAGCAAGATTTCACTCGACTACGAGCTACTTACGATCTAAGTAAACTATGAAGAACTTACGAAAGCAAATACTTTTCCCTGGTTACTAATGCAAAACAACACTTTTCAACCAAACAAGAAAATGAAAGATTTTTTTTTTATTTGAATGCTGACAAAGAAAAAAGGAAAAATATCAACAAGTCAAAAACCAAGAAAAATTATAGCCTAATCGCAGATCGCAAAGAATCACTTCAAGAAATCACACACTAGCAACTTAAAAAAGGACTCTCACACCTTTCTAAAGACCCTAAAGAAATTTTTTTGATGACAACTTTTAAATGAAAAAAGAAAGCTATGGCTAAGATCAACCCTAAGCTACTGACTGCTAGGACAGAGATTCAAAAATCTGAGAGGTATGACTCTTGTCAAGGGAAAGGATGACTGCCTCACCCTCAACAAAAAATATCCTGCACAAGCACACTACTAACAATTCAACAACAAGCATGTGCACGCAAGCTGTGTAGAGCCAGAGGGCGTGTACACACGTGTTGGCCTTATATAGGCCGCGTGTATATCTAAAACTCTGAAACAAATAAAAACAGACAATCCAAACCAGGAAGAGACCATTGATATTGAGAACTAGGATCTCTTGAAGGCTTAGACATTTTCTTTAACAGAAAAAAGGAAAACAATGTAAGGAAAAAATTTGTAAAACAAAACAATCTGAGATGAGACTGCAAACAACCAAGACTAGACAGAGTTCCCGAAAACCCCTAAGAATGATTGATTCTGACAGGGAAGAGGATGACTTCCTCAAAAAAAATTATGGAATCTACATGCTATTGTTACTTCTTCAGCTAGCGTTTACACGCGGGCTGTAAGAAAGTAGGGCACGAGTACACGTGTGCAGACCTTATGCAGGCCGCGTGTACCTCTATGGGTCTCAAAAAAACATAGTCAAGCAAATAATAGAGATAGCTGGTATGGAAGACCAGACTCTCTATTAGCTCAGACTTTGTAGAAACTTCAAAAAATAGGAAAGAAAATCAGTCTTTTAAAACTACCCAAAAATATTCCCAGGAACCCTAGAGACCTCCCCAGTTCTATTGTGGTGGGAACTCCCCCTACGGACTAGCATTTAGGGTTATATTATGCATGCAGATAAGACCGAAAGAATCCTACTTTCTACCATCGTCCCAAACTTAATCCCCATTTCTTTCAAGCAAATACATGGTTACACAAACATACCTTGTTCCGGACGTTTGATGTCGATCCTTCTTCACGCTTGATCGCTTTTTGGAATCTATCCTCTCAAGACTGACTTGTGTACAAAACAAGCAACAAAATCTGCATGCATTTGTTCTACAGATTAATGGGTTAGATATTCAAACATATATTCACTAAACTATGAAGAACTCATATAGTGGGACGGGAAAATAATTTCTTTATTATTAACTTTAATGAATCAACTTACAATTTCAAGACCGGCCACTGCTCCGCGAACCTGATCCTAGGATCCTCTTCAAATGTCCTCCAACTTCTTTGCTTTGTATCTCTCTTTGCACAAGGATGGCTAAAGGGTTGGGACAATGAGAATGTGCAATTGGGTAGAGTTTCTTTACTCTTATTCTCCTCTTCCAAATAGGACCCCTAACCCTTCTTTTATAGGCTAGAAGAAGCTAGGTATTTGGGCGAACCCTCAGCCATGCATGGCCAAAAGATTCAGTTAACTCACCCAAATCTGTGTGTTTCGTCAACAACTTTCCTTTTTTCGTGCTTTTGTAGGTCCACGCGGGCTGTTTTAGGTCAGCTAGAATGTACATGCGTTCAGTAATGGATTAGGGTGTGTGGGCCCTTATAAAATAGGTTTTTTTAAGAGTTGTTCAGCAGTGCTTTGGAAAAGAAGGGATCTTAGATGGCCTAATGCCAGGTAAGCATGTATGGTGCAAATTAGGGTTATAACACCCTTGTCTATAATTCTCCCCCTTTGAAATCAATGGAAAAGGTATGCTCTCCCTGAGTTTTTCTTCTTTACTGATGAGATGAGAGAGATATCACTCCCAACTTCTATCCGAAATATTGAAATGTTTCTTTGGGAAAGGGTTTGGTAAAAATATATGCAATGTGTTCCTTGGTGACTATGTATTCTAGCTTGACACTTAGTTTGGATACATGTTCTCTTAGGAAGTGGTACTTGATGGGAATATGCTTTGTCATTGAGTGCATAACAAGATTCTTTGAAATGTTAATTTCACTTGTGTTGTCACAGATGATTGAGATTGGCTAATCATATTCTACCTTGATATCTTGTAGTGTTTGCTTCATCCAGAGAACCTTTGTGAAACATGTTGTTGTCGCAATATACTTGGCTTATGTTGTGGATAGAGAGACCGAAGACTATTTCTTACTCAACCAAGACACTAGACCATTGCCCAGAAAGAATTCTCCTCTACTTGTACTTTTTTTGTCATCAACAACACCTTCCCAATATGCATCTATATATGTTATTGGATTAAAGTATTGACCTCTTGAGTACCATAAGCCGAAGTCTAAGATGCCCTTTAAATATTTGAATAGTCGTCTTACTACTTGTACATGAGTTTCTTTTTGTGCAGCTTGAAATTGTGCAACCAATTCTACTGCTTGCATAATTTATGGCCTTGATGTCGTCACATATAGTAGGCCTCTAATCATTGACCTATACAATGTTTCATTTGCTTCCAGAGATTCATCATTTTTTATCAATTTACAACCTGTGACCATAGGTGTGTTGACTGGTGTACAATCTTCCATTTTGAATTTCTTCAATTTTATCGTAAGAAAAGTTGCATAGCACATAGCCTTCCCCCTTTAACTTTGTTCTAACTACAAAAGCTACTCGAACATGATACAAAAAAACTCTTGAATAAGTCTGAACATTTTCACCAACAATGCAAGATAATTAGTCTATGTCAATCCAGACAGTCTCTGTATGCAACATAAGCAGTAGTACATATCCAACAACAATCGAACATGGTTGGGTTGGTCTCAGAAAATCCAAGTTGATTCAACAAGAAATAGTTGAGTCGACAAGAAGACATCAATTGGGTTCACATATCAACAAATTCAAGTATTGGACCCCTTGAGGGATCAACATGTTGCAGCAATAGTTCTTGTTGAAAATTCCAGTCGACATACAACCTAGTTGAAACTTAGTCGACGAATACTCAGTCGAAACTCTAGTCAATTTTCATGTCGGGTCGATCCTCGATTGTACACTTCCAAGGAAATCATTAGTAAGTAAGAGGAACATTACATGATTTTACAACTGATGATACATAATGATATGAAGTCCTCAAACATCTGGTCAAATGAATCCACGTCCATCCATAAATCCAACCATAATTTATCCTGGAAGTTGGCACTGGTCCACAATTATGTCTTTCATGTCTCTTTTGCAAAGATCTGAAAGCATGATTTCCATTCCTTTGATTTTTTTGGTGAGGATGATGATTAGGCATAAATTTTTGTGTTAGTTGATTAGAGAAAGTAGGTTCAGAGCTAGGTTCACACACATGAGTAGAAAAAATCGGCATGTCAACAAAAATGTCATCTATAACAACATGCTCAAATTATGGCATGTGAGGAATAGGCAACTCGTCAATCTTTTCAACTCAATCAACAATCAATTGTTCTTATAGAAAACCAGTCTAAACTCCTCCTACAACAACAAAAACTTCCTTGGTTGTAGCTAGGCTAGGTGTAGGTATGGAGGCAATAGCAACATCATTTCCAAGACTAGTCTTAATGAATGGAGACCTTTGACAATAGATGATATCATCTAAGGTTTCAACACTCTTTTTTAACTTTGACTCAATAGTTATTTTCTTTAGTTCCTTTCTTAAGGAAACAATTTCATATTCTATCTCTTCACAATTTTCTTCCTTCTTCTTCAGCTGGATTCTCACCACTTCTTCCATCCTTCTTGCTTCTTCTAATTGAAATTTTAGGATTATGATAATATTTTATGTTTCTTCAAGTTTTTGTGACATTTTGGCTTTTGAATCACGATACTCTTCTTCATAATTCTGCAACTTCTCTTTTTGTTTCAAATTATTTTTCCTCGGCTTCTTTATTTCTCTTAAGGCACACACGAGTTATTATTGAAGACCCACTTCTCCATATGTTTCATTATTTTCCTCTTCTTCTGAATCCATCATTTTTTTGTCTTCATCAATATTTGTTTCGATTTCCATAGAAAGAGTTTCTTCTCTATCACTACCAGAACTACTTTCACTGCTTTCTTCAGACGAGTCATTGACCACTTTTGAGTAGAGGCTCTTCTTATGCTTATAAGAGTTCTTCTTCTTTTCATGCATGTTTTTTTGTGGCTATTTTTATGTTGATGATGTTTTCTCTTTATGTTATAGTCTTCTTCATTACCAATGCTTCATTTTTTGCATATGGACACTTAGCAACAAAATGTCCTACTTTTCCACAGTTAAAGAATTTAAAAGGAAACTTACCTTTGTATTTTCCATATCCCTTTTTGAGTTTTCTCAAAAAATTTGCTTCCTCTGCGTCTAATTCAAATCTCGAACAAACCCTTGATATGTTCTCTTTTTTCTTCATCTTCTTTGAGGCTTTGAAAGTTGCTTCCATTTTTTATGGCTTTTCCTCTTCAGTCCTCATTTCATATGCAGCAAGGATCTCATGCAATTCATCCATTGTCAATTTATCCAAATCCTTTATTTCCTCAATGGCAGAAATTTTGGCATCAAATCTCAAGGGGAGTGACCTCAACACCTTTTTCACAATCATTCATTTTTCAATTGTTTCACCAAGTCCTTTGATGGTGCTGAAAATTTTGTCCACGGGGAGGAGATAGACTGCAACATTTTCTTCATCTTTTATCTTCAAACTCTTGAATTGCGTTCTATGAGTTTGGAGCTTAGCCTTATTGACCTTGTCATCACCTTCATGGACGTTTTGAATTTTGTCCCAAATTTATTTCGTTGATTTGCAATGCATTAATTTGAAAAAATTTGATTATGATAGTCTGCACAAGATGGCATTCATGGATTTTTCATCATTTTCACTAGCCTTTTTCCCGACCATATATGTTGGTGGATTTGTTTGGGTTGTTTAACTAGTCATGACCAATTGCTAAATATCAAAACCAAGGGCCATTAGATATGTTCGCATCCTTATACTTCAGAATGCATAGTTTGTTTAGTCAAACAATGGAGCCCT
Source organism: Picea sitchensis (assembly GCA_010110895.2). Taxonomy (NCBI): domain Eukaryota; kingdom Viridiplantae; phylum Streptophyta; class Pinopsida; order Pinales; family Pinaceae; genus Picea; species Picea sitchensis. The sequence continues at coordinate 20,930 of SNQJ01S0015400.1, read as the reverse complement.
GTTTGTAGATAAGCCTTCTTGACCGGCCATGTGTGTTCCCGAGATCTACCTTCCAATGGTTAGACTGTTTCCAAAGGAATCGACTCTGATGCCAATTGTTGAGCACACACTTATACTGAGAGGGGGGGTGAATCATGTTGGATTTACTTCACACACACCTAGGATTTATTTTTAGTAAGGTTATTCCTTGTTTATTAGTCATAATTAGTCATTATCTAGTCTCCTATATTTTAGGGGAGAATATTCCACCTGGAGAATATTCTGTTTCAGTTGACACTTTAGTTTGACTAGTTGAGTTGAGTTTAGATGTTGCATTGGTTTTGTCACCATGCAACATTGGTATCATCACCAACTCACCAATCTTTGTTCAGTCAGTTAACTGAAGACTAGTTGACTAGTTAACTCATCTAGGTGGCAGTTCACTCCCGTAACTGCCTAAGAGACTAGACTAGGTGGCAATTTACTCTTGTAACTGATGGTGTGTGTCCAAATCAATATAGACCACCACTATGGATCATTAGTTAATTATGTAGCCTATATCTATTGTAAATTATTCACTCTTTGAGCGTGGAATATGGTTAATGAGAATTCTTCCATTCTTTCTCTCCTTCTTCTTCCTTCTCCATTTCTCTTTGAAAATGTGTGTATTATTGTTTAGATAGATATATTTTGTGTAGTTTCAACACATTTACATGGTATCAGATCCAACGAACTGCTAAGCAAAAGCTACACCAAAAAAATTTCCAGGTACAAAAGATTGAAGACAACAAAAAGATGGATTATTCGCCCGAAATACTTCTCACGCCTCACAACTATTTGGAATGGAAGCCAAAAATTTTACTTCTACTAAGATGCAAAGGATTATACCAAATAACCATGGAAATGGAAGTAGAGCCTGATTCTGTCGATGAGAAAAAATATTTTCTCAATAGACAAGATATGGCCATAGGAAGTATCAACATGTCTGTTTCTCCCGAACTTTTCCATCAAGTATATGAAGAATCACAAGGATTAACTCCAAATGAATTATGGACCAGATTGGAGGTTCTATTTGGGAATAAATAATATTGTGAAGATTTCATGCAGGAGGTCGAACAAATAGAGGCATAAGAGAAGCCATCAGAAGATCAAGTCTCTTATTATGAAGAATCTTCTACAAAAAAAAATTCACAAATTTGTATTCCATTAATTGAAGATGATGTCTACTCCATTTCAGATTTGTGTTCTAAAATTCATGTGGAATATATATGGCATGCATATCAGGAGTCACATGCAGACACTTTTGCATGCACCATGCATGCATCTCAGGGTCAAAAAGGGAGTCGCGCACATCAGACGTCATTCTGATATTTTCTGAGAAAAAATTGTAGAAACAAACTGGATATTTGAATTCCTCTCGGGAAAATATCCAATTTCAAAAAAACAATCGTCTGAAATGAAGTCCAGAAAGTGAAGTTATGATTGTTTCAAAATCAACAAAAATTTTCAGCATTTTTCTGGAAACAGCGACACGGTTTCCAAAAGTTCATCCAAAATTTATTTGTATATTATTCATTACAAGAAGATAAAGTAGATATGTGTGGAAATATCAATGATTCATATACTTCATCAGATCCGTGCAGACATCTACATCTTCAACAAAATCTTCAAAGAGCACAAACTTGCACAGTTGCGAGGTCTTCTTGGAGAGAAGGACATGGTTTCTTAGCAACTGCCTTTTGTTCCTTATCATTTTTTATTTTGTGCATTGTAATTTGAGGGGGGGTGTTGTTCCCATGAGGTTTTCCCTCTTTCCTCATTTAGTTTAGTGTATCTTTTGTATTTGGGTACCTAACATGGCCTCGTAGCCAGGACCCATTCTTTATTTTCACCATAGTGATGTTCAGGGGGGGTGTTGGAGTTACTTCACACACACCTAGGATTTATTTTTACTAAGGTTATTCCTTTTTTATTAGTCATAATTAGTCATTATACAGTGTCCTATATTTTAGGGGAGAATATTCCACTTGAAGAATATTCTCTTTCAGAATATTCTCCTATATTGGTCTGCTTTTTTCTTCTGTCTTCACCAAATATACTCTGTGTTTGTTACTGCTACTTTCACCAGATCTGCTTTGCACTTGCTACTTATGCTTTTGCCAGATCATCTCTGCAGTCTCTACTTATACCTTTTCCAGATCATCTCGGAACTCACTCCTTCTTCTTTCATCAGAGCTGCTCAATGCTCCCTCCTTCTACTTTCGCTAGATCTTCTCGACGCTCGCTACTTTTTATTTAGCTCTACCTTCACCATATCTTCTTTATTCTTCTTCTAATTCTACCTTAGATCTGCCTTTGCAAATTTTGCTTGCTAGAATGTCGGATCTATTTGCTAGAACATCATATATGATCTTTGCTAATATTTAATCATCGCTCTTTGAATGATATTCAATTGTTACTCCTAAAATGATATGCATAAGAACATTACAGTTTCACCCACACTCACATTATTTCTCACTACCCTCTTCTTCTTTTATGTGTTACTATTAGTTCTACATGAAAAGTCATGTTCATTTGAAAAGACATGACTTTTATTAAATAAATAATTGATTTCCCCCTTTTTTATTTTTTTATTTATTTTTCAACATACCATGGGTAAAATACCACCATGGCTTTTAAAACTATGTGCAAATACCATGTGCACTTTTACTCCACTTTCACTTTTACCTTTTTTAATCCACTTTCAAGTTTACTCCACTTTCACGTAACTTCATTTCTAATCCAATTCCACCTTTTTATTTATTAAAGTCACATTTCCTTTGAATATTTATATTTGAATACTTACTTACCTTTGACATCAATGACAATAATTTATTCAACAAGAAGAGGGATGTATACCAAGTGTTCTATTCCATGATGAAGCCAACCAAATGGATATGTCAATATAATCTCCACTTAGCCCAAAAGTGCTAGGGTATTCCACCAAGAGATCCACATATCCTCATATCTATAGAGAAACTGAACCAACCAAGAGAGATAAGACATAATTAAATAGAAATTAAAACAATGGAAATCAAACATAGTACACAGATTTACCCTAGAAACCCTTAACTGGAAAAACAAACAACGCTTGAATGACTCATGCTCGTTCATTCTCTTATTCATTCACTGAATAAATATTTACATGAATAACATTGGTCCACACCTAAGACACAATTCATCATCCTACTCCCTTGATTTAACACAAGAAAAACTCTACAACCATTTGGATTACATATTCATGACCATCATATACTCATGACACTCTCTATCGATGCACACGCTACAAAACTCTCTCTAAACTGAGATTTTACAACAACTTAACCTTAGACAATAATACATAATTCTATATTTATAGGCATATACAATATGTAAAACCTTAATTCGTGGCACCCAAATATTTTATAGATCCATGAAGATGACTAGTTGTGATCATGTGAATCTCAGGATTGTGTTATAGGTTTTGACCACCAATCGAGTACTAATCGGCTGCAAACCAATCGACTACCAGTCAGATACTAATCGACCATCTATCCAGTTAACCTTTCAACCTCTAGTTGGATACCAATCGACCTCCAGTTGGCATGTCATGTTTACCATCTGCCGACCATGGACTTGAATTAATCGTCCAATCAATCATCCTCGACTCTCCAATTGGTTAGAATGTGTTTCCAATGCAAATAATATAACAATCCAACATTTTCCCACTTGTTGTCTTCTTTGCAGAAACAGGAGACCCTAAAATTTGTTCACTGACCCAGGCTAGCAATGCCCATTGCCTCTCTACAACAAGAGAGTTGCACTGCACTCATATACTTGGTCAAAGAGTATGTAATGTTTTCCAAAGTGTCTACCTTCTCTAGAATCACCTTCCTTCTTTCCACCATGTCTCTCACAAAATGGTATTTCACATCAATATTCTTCATTCTGGAATGGTAAGCTTGGTTCTTTGCCAAGAAAATTGCACTTTGATTGTTGTAATTTATCCTCATTTCCTATTGTTCAAACCTAATCCATGAACATAGTCTATGCAACCAAATTGCTTCCTTGCTTGCATGGGTGGCAGCCATGTCCTCAACATCTATTGTAGACAAGGATACTACCGTCTATCTCTTACTCATCCAACTGATCACCATCCCATTCATCATCAACAAAGACATATACATTCATGATCCAAATCATATTCGACAAGAACAATTGGCTATCGGCACAAGATCTAAGATGATCAACACATGCAAAGTTTAAGGTTATAGAATAAGAAAGAGATCAATTTGTTGGTGTGAAGGGCCCCATGTCATCATGATTGATTTCCATTTTTGTATGTAATGGATATAAATTCAGGCGGTATATTTTTGTAGGTAAAGGAGTAATGAGACTTTCATGAGACCTTTCCATGTGGGAGAAAAGATGAATAAACAAATAAAAGAAGGAGAAATGGACTGGAGAGAAGTTGAAGCGTTGGGGATGCTTGACCTTCCATCTATCCTCCTGGTCAATTTAGTCTTCTACATTATGCTTCCCCACAATAAGAACAAGTTTCTTTGACAATTAATGATGTAAGGAGGATTCACATATGTCACTGAGGAGCATAGAGATAAACCAAAGAGCCTGTAAATTTCCCATTGTTGAATAATAAAGAGCTTGTCCGAAGCCAAAAGAATGTTGGTTTGCCCGTTTGGATTTCCAAGGTAATTTCCAAGTTTCATGTGTTGTCGTTTTTTAATTTCGTTGTCTATGGGTGGAATTGTTTCTACTATAATTTAATGAATGATTAATGGAGTGTATTGTAATTTAATGGCTTCTTTCATACAATTTATCAAAGAGAACTATGTGTCAGTTATGGTTTGATATTGTCTTATATGAATATAGTCCCCATGGGATGGTAAACCAGACTAACATCTCTTTTACCATACTCATACATTGATTCAGAAGTTTGAAATCGATAACCCTCTTTCCCGAGCCGTTGTTATTTACTTGGGGGTTTTTATTTCATTTTAAGAGCCATTGGGAACATTCCCGACTTTTCTTGGGAGATTTCCTTTTCCCACAAGTCATGTATAGACCATACTTTGTCATATGGTGTTGCTACAACATTTGTTATTTTTTCTTGACATTTTTCTCTACTGCTGAACATCAAACTAAACTCCTGGACATTTTTCACTTGATGTGAGATATAAAAATCACCCCTGGATGTTTTTATTGATTGTGGGATACCAAAACTTCCCTCCAAACATTTTATAATTTTCGCGGAGTATCAAATTCTCCCCTAGAAGTTTTATTTGTTGTTGAAGTGTAAATTCACCCTCTAGACAATTGTTTTGACTGCTTAGTCGACTTGTTCCACTGGGTTATTCCACCCTGCAATTTTTGGTTGTTTTCCTCATTTGTATTTAGTTGATAATGATGTCTAGTTGACTATATCTTCCCTCCTTTCAACCAAGGTGTTCATTGGGTCGATTCATCTCCCTTGGTTGACCAGACAATTGTCGACTAAAGTTTCGGTTGATTTTTTCGATCAATTGCTCAATATGAATTTTGGGTGGTCGACTAGCCTCTCACTCACTTGAAATGACTAGCAAAGAATATGATCAATCTCTCATTTCTCAACATGACTTGTGGGTGGTTGAACATATTGTTATTGGACCAATTCAATTGATTGGGTTAGTGTGTGGATATTTTGTTAGTTGGTGAGAGATGAGGTTATTTTTCTTATTGCAATGGTTTTCTATGTTGGTGAGACAGATAGTCTATGAGCCTTTCAATTTCAAATCACATGGTATTAGAGCATAAGTTTGAATGCATACATTGAGACATGTATGGTAAGTACCCGTAGTGATTACAAAATAAGTGGACAAGAGTTGTTTCCAAGGATAGAGAGAAGTAGAGCATCAAGAATGTTAGGGGAAAATTATGAAGGAGAAGAGGAAGAAGAACTGAGGGTCAGGTTGGATTGTTTTGAGTAGAGTTTGGCTACATTGACTTCAATGGTGTTATGTCTATTGGATGGAAAGAGCAAGGAAATTCCATCAACATAGGATTTTCATGAAGGTGCCAAGAAGGAAGAAAATAAGCCAGAGACAAAGCATAAGAATGAGCCAGAGATGAGAGAGTGCATCTACAACAAGATACATGTGCCTTTCCTTATGGAGGCCAAGGTGGACATTAAGCCATATACCAGGGAAGTAGATGTCATCTGGTTGAATCAATGGCTACAACAAATGGAATTATACTTTAGCGTGCATGAAGTAATTGGAAAACAAAAGATTGGTTTTGCTCGGTTGAATCTTGAAGGCCATGCTTTGACATGGTGGGAGAGTGATGCAGTAAGAAGAGCACTAGGAAATGAGCCATCAGTGACTGATTGGGAGGTGTTCAAGGACATGATCAAATCTCATATTTATCCCATAGGATATTAGGAACACCAACAAATAGTATGGAATTACTTCAGGAAGAGATAAGGACAGACAATGCAGGAGTTCACAACACAGTTTAGGAAGACAGAAATTCATATGGGGGTCTCTCTCAAAAGTCCAAACATGTTAGTCAAGTATTTGGGGGTATTTTTACCTCAGATTCATAGAAAAATTGTGTTATTTAGACCAAAGACAATTGATGAGGCCAATAGTAAAGCACAGTACCTTGAGGGAGACAAGTGGAAGAAACAAACAAGCACTTACAAGCAAGTAGAACCACAAGAGCAACAAAGAAAGAAGAAAAATAAGAAGAACATTGTGGTAGCAACACAAGAAGAAATTTTGTCCATACAACAATTTAAAGTATGTGATAGAAAGGGACAAACTCAGGAGAAATGTTGGAAATTGCACCCTAAGAAGTGCCTCAAATATTTTCAGAAAAGGAAGAAGAAAGAAATGATATCAATGGATATCGAGGAATGGGTGGATAACACCTCAGACCTCGAAGGGAATATTAATTGCACTAATATTCAGAAAGAGGTAGTATTAGTTGGTTGTAATCACAAGGAGAAGAAGACAATGACTAAAATTTTCTGCATTAAAATCCACATGAAGCAGAACAAAATGGATTATTTGTTTGATCCCGGTCACAATCAAATTTGATCTCTGTGAAACTAGTTGAGAATCTTGGGATGGAATCTCAAGATCATTCACATCCATACCTGTTAGGATGGGTAACACAAGATGTGGAATTGAAAGTGAGATAACAATGCAAATTTAAGTTTTCCATCAATCAAAACTTTACTAATGAAGTAGTTCCATATGTGGTTCATATGGACATATATGGAGTCATCTTGGGATTTCCATATTTGTACGTGAGGGGCACCATTTTCATAATGAGAGAGAACCAGTATATGCTAGTCAAGGATGGAAAATAGTATTCCATAAATGCACACAAGGACAAAGCTAAGATCTCTCTAATTAATGTTCATTAGGAAAGAAGAATCATGGGTAGTACAAATAATTTTGTCTTGTTTTTCCTAAGAGAAGGAAAGGCAAGGAAAACACAACAAGTTAGAGATGAATGCTTCCTTGGATGGATGTAGTGGCAAGCATCATCAACAATTAAAACAACATATTGAATCCTACAAGGAAGTGTTTCAAGAGCCTCGGGGACTGCCACCCAAAAGAGAGGTTGAACATGAGATTTAGTTGTTGCCAGAGTCACCACTACCTAACATTGGACTGTATAGGCATCTTGTCATAGAATCAAATGAAGTAAATAAGTAGTTGCATCATTTGTTGGAGAAACGATTCATCATACCCAGTACATCACCTTGTGGTTCAACCATCATCCTAGTGCCAAAGAAAGATGGAAGTTGCAGAATGTGTATTGACTATCGTGCCCTGAATAATATCACCATCAAGAATAGATATCCTTTTTTGAGGATTGATGACTTGTTGGATCAACTACAACAAACCAAATTTTTCACTAAGTTGGACCTCAAATTAAGCTACCACTAAGTGAGGATCAAAGCAAAAGACATATGGAAGACATCGTTCAGAACAAGACAAGGTTTGTGTGAATGGTTAGTAATTCATTTTGGATTATGCAATGCCCCTACAACATTTATTAGACTAATGAATGATGTGCTACTCCCCTTCATTGACTCTTTTGTAATAGTATATCAGGATGGCATACTAATATTTAGCAATACTTGGCAAGAGCACCTCTCACTTGTGAAATAGTTACTAGATACCTCGAGGAAGAGTTAGTTGATTGTCAACTTGCAAAAATGTGAGTTTGGTAAGACCTCCTTGATATATCTTGGACACATTATTGGAGGAGGAGATTTGAGGGTAGATATTGAGAAGATTGTAGTGATCACCCAATGTCCTATTTCCACCAAAGTGACAGAGATAAGTATTTTCATGGGAGAAGCTCAGTATTTGAGGAAATTAATTGTAAACTTATCCATAGTAGTAACACCATTACATTCCATAACTATAAAAGGAAATAACTTTCATTGGGGTAAGACACAAAAAAGAGCATTTGAATACTTGAAGAAGAAAATCGATGATGGTCCAGTCTTAGCCATGTCGAATTTGCAGTGACCCTTTTGAGCTAGAGATTGATGCTAGTGGATATGCATTAGGAGTAGTACTCATGCAAGGAGGAAGGCATGTGTGCTACCATTCATAGTTTTTCATGGAGAAGTAATTGACTACCCCACGGATGATAAGGATCTCTTTGTGATTGTACAAGCAGTGAAGAAGTGGAAGCATTACCTCTTGGGAAAAGAGACTATCATACACACAAATCATCGGCCCCTTTAGTATCTACAGAGTTAGAGAAAGATGCAATAGGTTAGGCATTACAAGTGGTTAGGTTTCTTGCAGCAAATTCTTTTATTGATTAAGTACAAGAAAGGAGCCACAAATAGACTTGTAATGTCCCCAGCCACCCTAGGTGTTGAATTGGTGTTCATCACCTCCTTTGGGACTCGCGACATGGTCTAACAGCCTCTTGTGGATCCATTAACTCTGGCGGTGATGAGTTTACCAATCACCCACGGGTTTTGGTCTAACGGCAGTCGTACTGCCTCTAAACTGGTATCAGAGCGAAAGGTTATGGGTTCGAGTTCGCTCGATTGGTGTTGAGTATCTCAGTTGGTGCTGAGAGCCCTCAGTTGGTGCTGAGGGGGAGATTGTTGAATTGGTGTTCATCACCTCCTTTGGGACTCACGACATGGTCTAACAGCCTCCCGTGGATCCATTAACTCTGGCGGTGATGAGTTTACCAATCACTCGCGGGTTTTGGTCTAACGGCAGCCGTACTGCCTCTAAAAAATTGTTGGCAAATGTTTAACAGGAAGTGAATGCTTGTCATTGACGGCAACAGTGAAGATGACATGAGAACAACAACTTTGTAATCGACAGGAAAATAGAAGATAAGTTCAGAAAGGTGAATGATCAAAAGCAGTGAATGATCGAAGGCAGCGAATGATCGAAGGCAGTGAATGAGCGAAAGTTTGAGAAGAATGCGAATGAGCGAAAGTTTGAGAAGAAGAATCTCTGATCGTTGAAGAGGGAAACAGATCTCAGCCGTCAGATCCATGCACAGTGTCCGACCACCATTGGATCGGGGAGAACATGCACGGTCTTTAAAGTGGAAGGAGAAGAGGGCATAATCGCAATATGAAAAATCGAGATGAAATCTGAACCGTCAGATCAAGATTTAATCTGGACCGTTAATTCCAGTCAATGTCGGAGTTTCGGGGATCATGTGTTGGAGATGTCAAATAAACAATACAACAGAAACCCTGAAATCGCGATATGTGATATCGTGATTTAATCGTAGCCGCTGAATAGAGATCAGATCTGGACCATTGATTTAACTCCTTATCGGAGTTTCGTGAATCGGGACTTTGAAGTGACAAAAACACTTGACAACAAGAATGCAGAAATTGCGATATGCGATATGGCGATTCAATCGTAGCCGTTGAGTCAAGATCATATCTAGACCGTTGATCCAAATCCTTATCGGAGTTTCGCGAATCGTGAATTCAAAAGGAAAAGAAACAAATGCAACAAGAATTATGGTTTCGCGATATGCGATATCGCGATTCAATCGCAGCCATTGAATCGAGAATGAATCTCGACTGTTGGTTCAACTCCATGTCGGAGTTTCACGAATCGCAATATGGAGAGACAAAAGAAACAAAGCAACTTGAATTACGAATTTGTGATATGAATATGGAGAGACAAAAGAACAAAGCAACTTGTATTACTTAATTTGGTGATATGCGAATCGCCGGAAGAGCTCTTTTGATGCATAAGTACCGTATCACTTCGTCATGGGAAGAGAAGGAGTCACTTCAGATAAGCTCCGCTATCGAGTTTCGTGGATCGCGAATTTGAGAGGCAAGAACACAAATGCCGAAACGTCGTAAACCCGATTTAAAGGAAAAATTAATAGCTCATCCAACGACGCGAGATTAACCCGAAGGATATAAGAGGGCTACCGTTGCACGGCATTGTCAGCTGAAACCGCCGTAAACCATTGATGGCTTCCTTAGGAGAATCCAAAGAGACACCGTGTGATCGCTAGAGGAGATGATGAGTCTCCAAGCTTCGTCCAAGGAAGGAAGACTATTCTAAGGGACTGACGATGGATTGAGCCGGAAACCGACGTATCCTACCGACCAGTATCGAAAAATGCTCAATTTTCAAAGTGCTCGAATGCAACGAAAACGCATCATCGCTGGCCCGTCTTCGTTCTCTGATTCCCACGGTATATTTATTTTCGCAAACCGAGTCCGTGATGGAAGTTATTGAGGTCTCGCTCACGAGCCAAACAGCAAAATTTTATAGCCGACCGCATTCGCCCGGCTGGTACAGTCCACAGGACACGTGGCAGGTCGTACAGCCCACGTGGCATGTCCATACAGGACACGCATATTCGGTCCTCGACATGTACCGCGAATTTATGGGCTTTTCAATCGACGGTTTGATCATCTGAGTATCGTCACCACCTGATGGTGACATCGGCACAGTCGACGCCGCGATCCCATCGGTTTGTTAACGCATATCCGCATCGCCGACTGGCGCTGTTGACTTGGCGCATTTTAATTGGATGTTGGTTGGCTTAATGCTTTCGACACTGTCTCATCGACGACGACGAATGAGGGCACGTATCAATCAATGGGCTTCACGTCCCTCGCTTATGGGTTATTATTGGCTCTTCCTATGTGTTGCTTCAGGCGTCACGAATGGATTTGAACTGCGACTACCTCCGCGACAACGCCCCATTGATGATCACGTACTAATGGGCCACCATATACTTGTTTAACATATGATATTTAAGCATTTGAATTCAAGATGGCTTTATTCGGTGGAGTTCGCCGTATTAAGCCCGCCCGAGGTTTCATAGTCACATATGACCAGTCCGATAGTTAAATGGCGCGCGTTTGGGTTTTGTTTATGTGTTTAAACGGTCATGTTAATACACACTCGCCACTTGTCGACAATCCATTGAACGGTGGCAACAGGAGCCTATTTTAGCTGAACGTACATGGCCCATGCCTAACACCTCCGCCCTCGAGATATAGGCCGCCACGGTGCCACATTTTGGCACCATTTTCTGAACGCTACGGCGCTGGGTTTATGCACATGAAAACGCTCAGAGGCCAGGTTGAGTTGGCAGAGGTGCATTATGGCGAGTCTGTAACAGAGCTTGGAGAAAAGAAAAATGGCGTTAGCATAACTTTTGGAGTTTTGGCCAAATCAGGTGCCAAAAAGCCCGGCCTAGGGTTTTGGATGTTCTAAGTCCATTGGTGAGGTCTTCACAAGCATTTGAAGAGCCCATTTGCAGGTTTTTTCACATTTGAAGCTTGAGGAAGCTCCATGAAGATTAAAGCCCTCATTGTTTGAGGCATTGCTCGATGAGCACTTTAACCATTTGTCGAAAGACCTAATAGTCATTCTCGTCATTATTATGCTCTGAATTCATTGGGGTAGGTTGCAGATCCATTGGAGGAATTATACAGGTATTTTTAATTTCATTCTGCCTCGCAGCTTTGAGGCCACTTGTAGAAGAGGTCATTGCCGGATGAGCCATTGTCCATTTCCAGAGTTTTTACAACAAATTTGGGGTTTTATGTATTCTGAACCCAATGGTACGCCTCAGCACATTCATTGGATTTGAGCAACAGCTTTGTAATGAGATTTGACACAAACTAATCCCAAAGAGCCAAGTCCATTGAAGGAGGCTCAAGGAGACGAAATTCGCAGAGGGGTGAACTCCTTTATCATCTTGGTATTGTCGCGGGAGTTTTATGTGTTATTTGCTGCACTTTAATGGCTGTGTATTTGTTTATAACACATATTCAATCATGTCAAAGAAACCTTCCTCACACATGAACTTTGCAAAGAAAAACCAAGAACTTAATACATAAACCTATTGCACATTTTAAACACATGAAGCTGCGTATGGGAAAGACTCTAAGTGCTTACTTATTATTTCTTTAGCCAGAGCCTGTAAAGGGCCAGGTAGCCCTGGAACTCATCCTCTCTTTAGAGGTGACATGTCCGGTAAATGCTCCTACAGCCTATCTTTGTATAAGAAATAGTAAGTTCTCACATTTCTAGAGGTCACATTGGAGTGTATAACTCACATTTTAAATTATGGAAAATGGATACCTGCACCCTTAAACAAGTACATTACATTTTCGTGATCGATGGTATCAGAGCATATTTTATTTTTCTCATGTATTTGCCAAATTAAAGCTTGTTTTAGTCGTTGGTATTTGTGCAAGATTGTGTTGAAGTTTTGTTATCTTGCAAATATGGAGGAAGCTTTAAACTCTTGAATAGTTCTCCACATCTTCCAATTCTAAACTCTTAGACAAAGAAATGTTTAATGCTTTGCTAACCATGAAGGATATGGTACAAGAGTTGTGGAAAGACAAAAGAAGAGGAGCATTGTCCTTCAAGAGCAAGCCAGGCTACGAAGGATGAGAATGGACAACTTCTTGAAAAGTTGCAGGATGGAAAAACAACTCCAAGAAGCAAAAGAAACCCTTTACCAAGCAATATGCATGACCATGAGGTATGGTGTTTTTGAAACCACACTAAAGGAATAGGGCCCCAAATTAATGTTAAAATGGGCTATGAAGGTAAAGGTTAGCAAGCATGCACAAGGCATTGTTGAGCCTATTGTGGTTGAAGAGAGACCTAAGTATTTGGGTCTTGGTTATGAAAAAATTCATGAAACTAATTCCAAGAATGAGGAAACCAATGAAAAAGTTTCAAGCACAATTTTGTTTCAAGTTCACCTCCTCATGAAGGTTTTAAAGGTGAAATTTCAAGAACTTTGGTTCAAAGTTTAACCTCTTCCGCATGAAAGATTGGTATTCAAGATGAATGCAAATGTGAAAAAAATCTTGTGACAGGCATGAGGACAAGAGCAGATTTGAGGGTCTTCAAAAGAGCTTGTGACTCTTCCGATTCACCTCCTCAAAGCAGAAACAAAGGTGAATGTTCAAGGTATAAATCTGCCTTTAATTCCGTTGCTTTTGATTATGTCAAACATAATAAATCTGCAAGTAACAAGAGAAAAAGACCATGCACATTTTGTGGTTTCTATAACCACCGTGTTTCAAAGTGTTGGAAAAGAAAATCCACTTTCAGGAAACTTTCCAAACAAAGGCAACATGAAGAGAAAATGTAAAAGATTTGGTACCATTGTTGAGGAGAGGTCATGTCATTGACCAATGTTGGACCTTACATCCAACCTCTCATCCAAGGCACAAGAAGCAGTTGAGTGAAAAGATTGACAAGAATGGAAGAGGAGATTCCATCATTGAGGTGAGACAAGACGATTCACAAGAAGACCACTTTCAGCGTATGATTCGTACGCATTGAGTTGGTTTTGGTAAGAATGGATTGCTTTCTCTTTGAATAAGTATAAGGCTTTCATTTTTCTGTTATAGATGCACTTTTCAGCCTTAGCATTTCACTTTGTTGAAGTTTGAGAAGTGGCGTTAGCTTGTCATCATTTGGTGAGGCAAGTTGCATGTGAATGCTTTATTTGATGAGCATATTTGTGTTATACCCCTCATTCAAGAACATGTCAAAGAGGAGTAAGCTGTCCATTTTGTTACAGCCATATACACTTTCTTTCGCTTTCATCTCTTTATTACCCACATGCTTTGGGTTTATGCACATATGTTTATACATGAGAGAGAATTGAAGAATTTTGCATATGAATTTGGTTTTGAAAGTGCATATTGATGATTGTCATCATGATGAGCTCATGATTACCGCTGATGGTTTATCATGGTTTTCGACTTGTCGTTTGGGAAGGCTGAAACATTTCACATGAGTCTCGACTTATGCTGATTTTATCTTGACGACTGCGGTTGTGTCGTTCATAGTTTTTCGACTTGTGTTTAGTCGACTGTGTTTGTTGTCTTGTAAGTCATTTTTGAGACCATTGAGATGGAGGACACTGGCGTGCTTTGATGATACAAGATGCTATTCGCCACTTGAAGAGCAAAAAGATTCTGCTGTCCTTTTTTCAGTCTTGTATAATTCAATTTCAGGATTGATGTTTTTCGGTATTTAGACAAGATGTCGCAGGGAAATTTGCAGCGATTGGAGAGCGGTTTGTTGACGCTAAAGAAGTTCACATGAGGGAATTGATTCTCAATGGGAAGGCTGGCAGTCTTCCAATTGCAGAGAGAACAGTGGATCAGCAAAGAGCCGAGAGCGCTGGTTGTGACGTAGAGCCAGCAAGGCATGTAAGGGTATCCAGGTGATTGTCAAAAGTATTTTTCAAGTATAATCAGTTGATATAACTTTGAAATGAGAAGAGTATTGAAGCTCAGATCGATGATTTATGAAGCTTTTAGGTCCAAAAGCCTTTCAGTGGGAAGGCGGGATCAGAATCTGGACCAGGGGTAATTTTTTTTTCTCAATTTTCAAAGTGCTCGGGTTGCGACGAAAACAGTGCCATTTTGTCCGTCTCGTTTTCCTGATTTTGGTGGTATATTTATTTTCTCAAACGGAGTCCGCATGAAGAAGTTGGCTGAGGCCTGTCTGCCGAGCCAACAGTGTGAAAAATTTATGCTGACTGTACCTGTTCGTACAGTCTGTACAGGACACGTGGCAGGCCATACAGCCCACGTAATAAGTCGGTACAGGACACGTGGCGGCTCCGGTCCCTGACATACGTCATGCATTTATGGGCTTTTCAATTGACGGTTTGACCAATCTTGAGGTAACACGTGTCACCACTGGATGGGTGACACGTGGCAATCAGGCTGACACTGGCATCCGACGTGGCTTGTTAACGTGGCGTCCGTACGCTGACTTGGCAGTTGTTGACTTGGCGCATTTTAATTGGATGTTGGTTGGCGAATACACAGTTGACACGTGTTCCATGGACGGCGAATCAAATGAGGCACGTGGCCCAATCATCGGGCGCCACGTCCCTCGCTCTGGCGGTTATTGGGTTTTCCTATAAAAGGTTTGTGCGTCGCCGAATGGATTTGAACCGGCGACCTACCTCCGCACAACGCTCCTTAATACGACCGCTCGACCAATGGGCCACCATATATTTCTTGTTTAACATATGGATATTTAAGCATTTGAATTCGCATGTGGCTTTATTCGGCGGGAAGTCGGGCCAGGGCTAAGCCCTGGCCCGAGGTTTCATAGTCACATATGACCAGTCCGATAGTTAAATGGCGCGCGTTTGGGTTTTGTTTATGTGTTTAAACGGTCATGTTAATACACACTCGCCACTTGTCGCCAATCCATTGAACGGGTGGCAATAGGAGCCTATTTTAGCGCGGGGAACGTGGCCACATGGCCCATGCGCCCAACACCTCGTCCTCGGGGGCTATAGCCGCGCTAACGGTGCGACATTTTGGCACCATTTTCGGAACGCGCGCGGGTGCTGAGTTTATGCACGGAAAACGCTCTGGAGTTGTCTACTCACACAGGTGCAACATGGCGAGCCTGTAACAGAGCTTGGAGAAAAAAAAAATGGCAAGCATAACTTTTGGAGTTTTGGCCAAATGAGGCTCTGTAAAAGCCCAGCTTTTAGGGTTTTGGACGTTCTGAGTCCATTGGTGAGGTCTTCACAGGCATTTGAAGAAGCCCATTTGCAGGTTTTTCAAGATTTGAAGTTTGAGGAAGCTCCATGAAGATTAAAGCCTCATTGTTTGATGCATTGCTCTGATGAGCACTTAACCATTTTGCTGAGACTGAATAGTCATTCTTGGTTAATTGATATGCTCTGAAAACAATGGGACAGGTTTCAGAGGATTTCGAGGACTTTTACAGGTTTTTTTACCACAAAGAAGCTCAGGGAAGCTTGGAGGCCACTTGTAGAAGAGGTCATTGCTGGATTAGCCATTGTCCATTTGCAGAGTTTTACAGTCAAATTTGGGGTTTTTATGTATTCTGAATCCAATGGTTAGCCTGTACATTCATTGGAGTTGAGAAGCATCTTGTAATGAGCATTTGACAAACTAATCCCAAAGAGCTAAGTCCATTGAAGGAGGCTCAAGGAGACGAGTCTGCAGGAGGGGTGAACTCCTTTATCATCTTGGTATTGCTGTGAGTTTTTTGGTTATTTTCTGCACTTTTAATGTCTATGTATTTGTTTATAACATTATTCAACATAAATAAAGAACTTTTCCTCACACATGAACTTGGCAAAGAAAAACCAAGAACTTAATACATAAACCTTTTGCACATTTTAAACATGAAGCAAGTGTATGGGAAAGACTTCTTTAAGTGCTTACTTATTATTCTTTTAGGCAGAGCTCGTAAAGGGCCAGTAGCCTCGAACTCATCCTCTTTAGGAGGTGACATGTCCGTAAATGTTCTACACCATTCTCAGATAAGAAATAGTAAGTTCTCACATTTCAGAGGTCACATTGGAGTGTATAAGTCACATTTTAAATTATGGAAAAATGGATACCTTGCACCCTTAAAAAAAGTACCTATTGATCAAACCGTATTCAAAATAGAGAAGGTGAGTCCAATCAATACAAAGAAGACGAAGAGTCTCAACTACCGTAGAGAAGTCAAGAGTCGATGATGATCACGTAACACTCGAGAGGTGGAGGATAACGGCGCCGAGTCAGCATGCAGAGGAATTGAAAACATTGCATGCAAAAGGTGCAATGGTTGGCAATACACAAAGATGCAGAAGAGAAAGTTGTTGTTGTTGTTGTTGAGGTTGTTGTGATTGTTGTTATGAAGGTGATTCATGCGTGAAGAAGGAGGAGGCATCGAAGAGAACAGAAGAATTAACTGCATAAAGTGAATGGATATGGCGCACAGATCATAAAAAGAGAAAGAACAGACAACACAATTGATGTGTGCAGAAAGGCACGAGGCAGATAGAGCAATGAAATATAGCAGAACAATGATGAGTCCGGTAAGCCATTGTTGAACATCATATCAATCGGTAATAAGTTTCAGAAAGCAAATATTTATATTTCGTGCAGTTGAGGAGCTAGAGGACTCCGAGGTCCTCAAAGGTTCAAGTGGGCGTTTGAACACGTGAGTTGGTGCTTCCTTCAGTTGGTGCTAGAAAACTAAGGAGTTGGTGCTTCTAGTTGGTGCTAGAGAAACCAGAGTTGGTGCTTCACCTAAGGTGCTAGAGAAAACAGAGAGTTGGTGTTTCCGAAATTGCGCTTTGCAAAATCGAGGTAATAGCCTCATTATGAGTTATGCTCATAAGGTATGATAACAGAAGAATGTAACCATTACTATCATATAAAGGAAAAGAGGTTTTACCCTGCATGGATTTCCTTGGGAAAATCTGCCTCTGCGGTTTCATATATGTGAATGATGCTGAAAGTGTCATTGTTTATTTCGCATTATTGTGATCATCATTCGCTGTATCTGCAAAGAGCTTTAAAAGAACCATAATTGTTTAGCATGGTAACAACCGATTCACCCTCATTGTCTAACAATTGGTATCGAGTCAACTTTTATATATAAGGGTAGATCCTAGAGCTAAACATTACGTCGTGGGTTACGAAGGAAATTCAACCAATAAGGCCCTCTGCTTCATCGGAACAAACTTTGCCTTCAGAAGTTAGAATGAGAACCTACATAATGGCTTTAGTATGTCTAGGATGTGGTAGAGATTGGTTATGTAAAGCCGCTTTGTGCTAGCTAATAAGGATGACAAAAACTAGAATTTAGCTTCAAATGCTAAGGCTATGAATGTTATCTGAGTGGGCTTGCAAAAGCGTTAATTTGTAAAAAGTTATGCACCTAGGAATCAAAGCAAAGAAATGTGGGACAAACTCACACAATTATGAGGTAATGAGTATTGCAAGGATGCAAAGCTCAAACCTACATAATACTTCGAACAGCTTGAAGATGAAGGAAGATGAAACCGGTTGGAAAATACATTCTCGAAAGAGTAGAAGAAATGGTAAACAATGAAGGCACTTTTTGCGAAACAATTGGGGAACCTTCTTTAGTTCAGAAAATCTTTGAGATTCTCCCAAATAGGTTCAACCCGAAGGTCTCTCGCTATAGAAGAACTTAATGATCCAAAACCTTGCAGTTTGATCAACATCTTCTTTGGAACATTGATCGAGCGAAATGAGAGAATAGTTAAAGATAAACTCAATTCTCCGTGAGAAGCATCATCATTTAAAGGCACAAGAATGAGGATTCTGAGCCTGGCGAAATTGAAGCAAAATTTGTGAAGAGATCGAAGAAGGGATCAGGAAAATAAAAAGGTAAACTACCCTTCAATGTTTTGACTGGTAGGATAGGTCATTTTGGTAATAAATGTCCCTACCAAAGGAAAGCGGATCGACGGTGATGATGAGGAGAAATACAAACACGTAAAATTTCTTTAAAGAGAATAAATTTAAGAAGAAAGTCTGTGCACAAACAATGATGATGATCCTTTAGATGATGAGGATAATGATTCATCTATTGAAGATAAACTAAATGACTTCACACTTATGGCCAAAGAGGAATATGACAATAATAGCACAGGGAGTGACGCTAATGAAGAAGAATTTGTGGTTGACTTGGAAGGAGAACTGATCAGTGCATTGGAAGAGATTGACAAACTAAGAATCAAGAACAGAAAGCAACGACAACTGTTGATACAGTTCGAGAAAGATAGTAAAAAACCTGGTGAAGACCTTGTCCTACTAAAGGTAGAATTGGAAGAGGCAAAGAAAATCGAAGAGAGTCTGAAATAACAGCTATCAGAAAAGAAGGAAAGATGTGATTCATTAGAACAAGAAGTAGTGAAAACAAGGAAAGAAATGGAGAAGTTCCAAGCCTTGTATAATCAGAATCTGACAAGTATCAAAGCCTCAGAAGGATTAACCACCATTCTGAATCAACAAAGGAATCCAAGGATAAAAACTGGTTTGGGTTATGAAGAGGGATCAAGCAGTGAGAAGACAGGAAATGAAGAACCCATCAAGTTTGTCAAAAGTACAACCAATGACAATAACAAACCTGTATAAATAAAGGAATACAATCAGCAACCCAGGATGAGTAAAGAAAATGGTGTCAGGACTGAATCTGTAGGATGAAGAAATAATGTTCTTTCTACTAAAAGACGTCATCAGCAAGAAAGAAATCAATTTTTTCAAAGAAGACAACCATTGTCCAGGTACAAAGAGTTTTTCTATGGCTATTGTTTCTATTGTTCTAACTTCGGTCACAAAGCTGTAAATTGTTCCTTAAGACCTAGAAATGAGCAATTAATATTTCAAAGGAATAAATACCTCCCACAACAAAGAATGATACAATCAGGTAATAATCATTCAAAGACTACAAATTGCCAAATTAAGTCTGGACACATACAACTAAGGAGGGCAAGAAATAATCAACAGTCAATAAGTAGGCAACACTGCGACAATAAGTTTGCTTATTGAATAATTAGGTTGAATGCTACACTTGTCATAACTTTGGACATAAATCTATTGACCGTCGGTTAAGGAACTATGAACCAGATTCAAAATCTCATGTTGAAAATGTCAAGTTTTGGAAGAAGAAGGAAAGTAACAAGTGTGGATTAGTATTATCTGCTCCAAGAAAAATGAAACCTTGGTATATAGACAGTGGTTGCTCCAAACACATGACGGGAGACAAAGGCAAGCTTCTATCGCTAAGTGAAAGTAAATCAGGAACCGTAACCTTTGGAAATGATGCTCCAGGGAAAATAAAGGGAAAAGGGATGGTGAGCTTAAGTAATGGAAAAGGAAAAGCCCAAGATGTTCTACTTGTGTATGGGATGAAACATAATCTGCTCAATGTAAGTCAAATATGTGACAGAGGATGCGAGGTGTTGTTCATGTCCAAGGATTGTAAGATAAAGTCTGTAAACTCATGACAAGTAGTGGCCAAAGGAATAAGGATAGAAAATAATGTATATGTGCTGAAAGAAAATAGAGAAGAATGTCATCTAAGAAAACATGATGAAAGTTGGTTATGGCATAGGAGACTTGGACATATAAACTTTGACCACTTAATCAAACTCAAAAACCTCGAGGCAGTAAAATATCTTCCAAAAATATCAAAGCCCGAAGATTCAGTGTGTAAACCCTGTCAAGTAGGGAAGCAAAACAGGACACAGTTTAAGTCCAAGAGCTTCACTTCAACAAAGAAACCACTCCAACTAGTTCATATGGATTTATGTGGACCATCAAGATAGGAAGGCATAGGGAAAGAAAACTACTTCATGTTGATTATCGATGATTACTCCAGACTTACTTGGGTAGCCTTTCTCAAAGAAAAAACTGAATCATTTGAGAAGTTTAAGATATTTAAGGCTTTAACTGAGACCCAAACAGGGAAGAGGTTAAAGGCAGTAAGATCAGACCGGGGAGGAGAGTTTATGTCAAGAGACTTCAAGGAATTCTATGATGAGCATGGGATCAAGAGAGAATACACAATACCAAGAACTCCACAACAAAATGGAGTAGTTGA